>PQWD01002007.1:0-45650 GCA_019425675.1 Leucinodes orbonalis | reverse complement strand
TTATGTTTGAGACATGAAACATATTGTTTTTAAATTTAATACCTGAACAGGTGTAAATAAATAATCTACCAGATAAGGCCAAGCCAAACAGTTCATCATCATCAGCTCATTATACGTCCCCACCGAGGGGCACGAGCCTACCCGTATAGGGTGATTAGGCCTTAGTCGTCCACGCGGACCCAGAGCGGATTGGACGACTTCACACACAACCTTCGAATCTCTTCGAAGGCGTGCATGAAGGTTTCCTCACGATGTTTTCCTTCACCGTAAGAGCGTCGGATAACGTACATATATTTTCTAAAATTCGAAAATACATTGGTACGTGTCGGGATTTGAACTTCAGCCCTCCCGTAGGAAGGCGACAGTCCACACCACTGAGCCACCGACGCTCATAGCCAAACAGTTATAGGTTATAAATTAAACAAAACTCAAAGCTGAAGTAGATTTAACATGAATTTCCTTTCGCAAAACCTGTAATAGTTTTTTAGTTCATTGTTTTATTTTATAACACGACGTGTTACCTGTTCTACGGCAACATTTCTTTATTCTATCAAAACTCACACGGTCTGTTAGATATAAGAGTCATCCTAACTAACACGACCTGGATAAAGCTCGTAGTGGGCCAATTAAAGGTCAGTTCGTAGCTGTGCTACATTTGCTACGACGTAGACAAGATTAGAGCGTCGGCTCAGTGGTGTGGACTGTCGCCTTCCTACCGGGAGGGCTGAGGTTCAAATCCCGACACGTACCAATGTATTTTCGAATTTTCGAAAAATATATGTACGTTATCCGACGCTCTTACGGTGAAGGAAAACATCGTGAGGAAACCTTCATGCACGCCTGAAGAAGATTCGAAGGTTGTGTGTGAAGTCGTCCAATCCGTACTGGGCCCGTGTGGACGACTAAGGCCTAATCATCCTATACGGGTAGGCTCGTGCCCCTCGGTGGGGACGTTTAATGAGCTGATGATGATGAGACAAGATTACCTATTTAGAAAAGTTTGTCTCGGTGATTTGAATTAATATCAGTAATAGTTTGTACGTACGTGTTACGTATGGAATTAAATGCTTTAGACGATTTTGACCACCCATTTGGTGTTGCGGTTGAGACGTCCAACACCAAGGGATCCGGGTTCGATCCCCGGTCAGTACAAACATTTGTGTGCATAATCATGTCTGTTTGTAATGGTCTCGGTGTTTTCTATGTCTAATATGGATGTATTTACAAAAAAATCATTATATAAGTATGTTATCCATTGTTTAGTACCCTTAAAACAGGCTTCACGCCTCACTTGGGGCTATATGTCGCTGTGTGTATGTTAGTGAATGTTTATAATTTATTTATATGTGTTTCCTATATTTGACGCAAATATTTATTAAATTTTCGTGTACAATAAGCACTTATGAGCGCCCTGTTAAAGACAAGAAAAAACTACGTAAATATTTAAATTATCAAAGAACAAAACATACATTTCGATTATTTTATGGGCGCTAGCAATTTATTTCTTAGTCACCCCAAAATATTCAGTAATTTACCAGTATGTAATTTATATCAGCCCTAGTCCCAATTCGCTGATATCATCTTTTCAACCTATCACAGTCCACTGCTGGACATAGGCCTCCCCTATTTTGCGCCAGATATCCCGGTCCTCCGCTTTTCTCACCCAGCCTCCACCAGCAACCTTTCGCAAGTGGTCGGTCCATCGTGCCGTGCTACGCTACGCTTGTTGAGACCGCGGTCTCCACTCCAGAACTCGTCTGTCCAACGCCATCGGTATCATACCATTCATAAATATCGAGATAGTAATCTGTGGACCAGATCTTTCTGTTCTGTTAAGTCCAATATTGTATGTCTTTACAAACACATATCTTATCATGACTGATCATCATCAGCCTATTACCATTGCAGCCACAGCCTTCCCGCACATATGGGTTAAGATAACACAATAACTAACTACATGCACCATTTCACTAAAAAGTATCCACGGCAAAACTCTGCCCTTCGCGCGGATGACAGAATTTCATTTAATTCACTTATAATAATGACATAATCTGCTCTCGCTTTTTTCATTTTGTACTCTTTAAGTGACGCGTTAAGGTCACAATTGAAAGAATATTTTTTTGTTAAAATATAACAATATATAACTATACTAGTGCGTCGACATTTTGGTTGACGTTTCTTCTCATTGTGCATCTGTTAGTATTTTAACTAAGACCGTGAGAGGTAAGTGAGCTCGGTGGCTCAATGGTGACTGTCGCCTTCCTATCGAGGCTTGGTTCAAATCCCGACACGTACCAATTGTTTTCGAATTTTCGAAAATAATGTACTTATCCGACGCTCTTACGTTGAAGGAAAACAGCTGGAAAACCTTCATGCTCGCCTCGAAAGATTCGAAGTTGTTGGAAGTCGTCCAATCCGCACTGGGCCCGCGTGACGGTAGGCTCGTCCCCTAGTGGACTCTAATGAGCTGATGATGATGATAAGGACCGCGTATATAATAACGTCAATATTAAGTATACAGTTGTACGCTGACAATACCTCCCATAAGTAAAGAAAGCAGAGGGCGTGGGGTTTGGGGAGAGGGGTAAAAGTAAAAGTCATGTCGTTCCGAACACACACGTCAGGGTTCGCTCTCAGCGCTCGCTTGTCGACTTGACTTTGCTGCAATATCTGTACTTAAGTTTCGAAGAACTATATTTTCCACAAATGTTTTCGAATAAGTAATCCATGGCCTCAAAGAAAACCGGCGTGAAACAAGAAAGAATGGAAAGAAAGATAAACAATTATTTTGCCTACAAAAACAACACGCAAAACTTAAACCGTAAAAAAATATACTAAGTATTTACACAGAGTCTACAGAGAGATAAAACATACAAATTAAAAACACAATACAATAAAACAACGTTTACCTAATAAAAATGCAAAATGCATTAAAAATATATTTAAAATAGCTTGTTCATTAAAAAATATATAATTCAAAATATTTAACACCCACCTATGTTTATGAATAAATTTATTATTATTTTATAAGCATATACTGAAAATCAGCGGTTTGCTTTCAGTAAACCATTTGCTGATATGGCCTCTTGTACTGGGCGACACACACACACAGCCTTCTGGGATATTTTTTATTATTTTTATAATTTTTTTCATTTTGCATTGTGTTGTTAAATTTGATTGTATTGCATGTTTTTTTGTTTTTTTCTTCCTTTTTTCGTATTGTGTTTTGTATGTTTTGTAATGAATTGCGGAATGTTTTTTTAAATTTGTGTGTTTCAGTGTACAAATAAATGTTTTATCTATCTATCTATAAGAATTCAAAACAATACATTATTTTCCTACTTGATACAAAAAATATATATTACTTTTTACTTTTTAGCTCTTCTTACTTTGCACTGTCTTGCCCTTTCATGTTGCTAATTTTCTATGTTGTGAGGTGTCTGGAAGAGATCGCTCCAAGCGATAAGGCCCACTGAATTGCATTATTTTCCTTCATTGTTAAATATGTATCTTTTTTGGTGTGCAATAAAGAATCATATATCTATATCTATTATACCGTATTTATTACACATTTATTTATGTACCAACAGATGATCATACTCGCATTGTTATTAAACTACAATGCTTGGTAGGTGAATCGTGGTGAATATGTACGATGTCACTATATTCATTGAGTAATTTACAAAGCCGAGCAGTCGGGGAATTGGAGCCGAAAACATTTTTTCTTAATGGAGCTCTAAGGGGGGTTAAAGCGTAACGTGGATGTCTCACACGGAATTTAAATGTATGTAAGAGTGTAGACAATCTATGTTGATGTAAAAATGTTTGAGGCAAACCTAAATCCAGAGCTTCCTACGGTTGCACAATGAACTCATTTGGTCGACTACTACACCAAGGGTTCCGAGTTCGATCCCCGGGCAGTACAAATATGTGTGTGCATAAACATGTCCGTTTGTATTGATCCGGGTGTTTTCTATGTACGTTATAATATGAACGTATTTACAAACAATTATTCGGACCGACGGACAGACAGACTTGACGAATCTATAAGGGTTCCGGTTTTTGCCATTTGGCTACGGAACCTTAAAAATGTGTATAAGTATGTTAAATCCATTGTTTTAACCCATATTACAGGCTAATTGCTTAGCTTGGGCTAGATGGATGTGAATGTCAGGGATATTTATTATTATATTTTGAGTTCTTCGTGCTTCAAGACCTTAAGCACTTCCCGGCTATTACCTGAGGATAGCAGTCGTTGACTTCACTTATCCGCACGGGCCCCGTTATGGGTTACGGCCAAACTCCCATAGACATGGTGTGTAGGAAGTATTCTTGCAATAGCTGCAAAACGTCATGAGCTGAATGATGATCACTTTAACAGTCCCCTACAGGAAAGGCTTTCTTACCAATAGTAAAGAATTTTGCTAGACGTGTTTGGAGCTGGATGGATTTTTCTTTCTTATTATACTTACTAGCTTGAGCTTATCCCGGCTTCGCCCACGTTAAGAAGTATTATTTTTCATCCCTATTTTTATGCGTGCAAACTCTCAGCCTGATCAGTTAAAATTTGACAAAGTGTCGTACCCCAATTTAATCCAAGATTTGGATCTTACCGTTGTCTACGTCGTAACATTTATCAGCATGCCAAATTTCAGTCCGACCTTCCAGTGGTTGGGCTGGGCTTTGATATACTCGTATATATGATCAAATACAAGGTTTTCCTAGTTTGGGGTCCACTGGCTAATGCACGCATCTTCTTGTTTATATTACTCCGTTTTGTATCTATTCATGTATGTTGTTTTTTTTGTATAGTTTCTCTTTCTGTTTGTAATGTCTAGAAAAAAAAATTATTATTTTTTACTAGAGTAGCATTTGACCGCCATCTCACCTGATGTTAACGATGATGCGGCCGAAATGAATCATGCTATCTAGAACAGCCTGTTCACTCTGCCTTGAAGATAGTGCTCATAGTAATCGAAACACGCTAGCAAAAGAGTTCTCCTTTGTCGTACAATTATAAATATCAGACACTCCGTCACCTTTGGGTTATATATATTAGATTATACATATTATCGTGAAGTTACGAAAAGTAATACTTAATTAAGACGACCCATTTGTGTTGCGGTTGAGAGTCGGCTGCAATACAAGGGTTCCGGTTCGATCCCGGCAGTACAAACATTGTGTGCATGAACATGTCTGTTTGTAATGGTCGGGTGTTTTCTATGTATGATAGTATGTATTTACGAAAAAAAATGTATTTAAGTATATTTATCCGTTGTTTAGTACCCATAATACAGGCTTCACGCTTAACTTGGGGCTAGATGGCGCTGTGTGAATGTCAGTAGATATTTATTTATTTATTTAAATAACGGACATCTCAATGACATCATAAGAATACTTTTTGGCGAATCGTGGGCATGGCACGAAAATTGGATCGTGTTAATATAATCCAGCCAAAACCAGTGACATGCATATACGTTTTTTGAACTTCAGTCAGTCTTGGTTTTGGCTGCAACAAGCTCTGCCCACGTTTGGATGGTCAAAAAACTGATTAATTTTTACCACAGATTTACAAACTAAAGTTAAGTTTCAACGACCATTTGTGTTGCGTGAGTCGACTGCTACACCAAGGTTCCGGGTTCGATCCCCTGGGCAGTACAAACATTGTGTGCATAACATGTCTGTTTGTAATGTCTGGGGTTTTCTATGTATAATATGTATGTATTTACAAAAAATATATATAAGTATGTCTAACCGTTGTTTAGTACTTATAATATAGCTTCACGCTTAACTTGGGCAAATGGCGCTGTTGAATGTCAGTATATTTATTTATATTTATTAATTTTGTTTGAAAATTTTTAATAGCTGAGCAACTTTTGCTGACCGTACGCTATCGGTCTCAACCAAGATTTCCCAATAGAAAGATGGGCAACCGCGTTTAAAGCGACAAATGTAAGCTCAACGATCATACACTGGCTGCCAGTTTACACTCTGTGAGACGAGTCAAGACGCACATATTAGAAGAAATTACCGTTTTTTTCCAAAGTGCTATCCTGTGCAATTGTACATGCCATCATCGCAATGAATCAGTAAATTTACCAGTAATAGAATAATTTTTCACAGGTAAGACGAAAGAAATTGCACACTGGACTGCCTATAACTTGGCGGCTCGTCCAGTCTAATTTATATTCGATGTCTGTCGTCTCAACCGTGTATACACTATGCACCATTTATTAAATAGTGATGTAACAGGTATCGATTTATCATTTTATCGATTTTTAAATATCGATGATCACATCAAAATCGAACGAATATAAAAAAATAAGTGTTTGCATAACATATAAGACGCCGGAAATTTAAAGATCTGCTTAAAGTGTAAGTATATTTTTTACACCAATACAATCACATCGAGCGTTCCGGTTCGATCCTGGTAATATCTCGCGCCAATCGAATAGAAAGCCCGCCGATGGTCGCGACGCGCTTAGTTGTTTAACTGCAACCATGTACTTGGTGTTACTGATATATTACACCATTTATCATCGTGTTTCGTCCTTTTATTACCACACCGTGAGGAAAAAAACCTTATCATCATCATTAGCTCATTAAGTCCTCACCGAGGGCACAAGCCTTCCCGTATAGGGTGTATAGGCCTTAGTCGCCCAGTGCGGTTGGAAGACTTCACGCACAACCTTTGAATCACTTCGCAGGCGTGCGCAGGTTCCTCACGATTTTCCTCATCGTAATCGTCGGAAACGTACATATAATTTCGAATATTCGAAAACTCATTGGTACGTACGGATTTGCACTCAGCCCCGGTAGGAGGGCAACAGTCACACCATTGAGCCACCGACGCTCTTGAAAAACCTTATATACTTAGTAATAGGTTTATTTACCATCAGCCATCAGTAAATTGTTAGGAACATCACTAGCATCGATCATTACGGAGCACCGGCACAGCTTTCTTAGCACACCTTCGTCTCACACACATGCACGCACTGCATTACCTACTTGCGTACGTATATAATTCTAATATTGCACTATCATTATGTACTTCTATGATGAACATTATAATATTGCACTTCGGTATGGACGCATATACCTTAGTCTCGAACAATTCGGTTGATGCTAAAAACTATCAATAGTTAAATATATCTTATGGGTAAAAATATCATCTCGAGATACTAAAATTTTATCACAGTACCTAGAAGCTATTGATTCAGAGAGCTATTTTAGTATAGTAGGCGTTAACCCACTACACTGCATTGCATTACATTATAACGATACTATGGTTTTTTAAGTCACCGGGTATAAGGGACCTAACATCTGTTGTCTTGGGCGACGGGCGCAGTGCGGCATTGTCAAAAGATAAACACTGTCTATCAGTTGTTGGTCTCCTTCATCCGCTCTTCATGGTCAGCCATATCACTATCTATCAGGTGAGCGTCCTGACCGTCCTGACAATTAGTATCTTAAAAAATGATTCTTACGCCTTTATATACCTATTACCTAATCCATCTTTATTTAGTAATAAGTGATACGCCTGACCATGACAGATGTAGTCTTGAAATAAATTAATAATACAATTAGTAGTGTAGTAGGTAGTCATTATTTTGAGTACTAGTCATATACTACCCCAGCGACAGATAGTCTCTTATACCGGTAATTTCACTAGCCACAGTGCCCTCATCCCGAAACACAAGTGCAAAGCACTCTTATTTTACAGGACAATATCTGCCACTGCGGTGGTACCTGCCTAGACGACTCAGAACCGAGTCTACCACCGTAATATGTTTGGCACAACACACACGTGTCGATGGTAAAAGCCTTTCGCGGAACCCATCGATGGCTATATAACCTTTCAGAACAGGTAGTACCGGCAGTGCTCATTATCACAAAATGGGTATTTGGCACACAGCGATGCTCGACGCCATTAATGCCCTGAATTATGACATTCGGTCGGCGCACGGAAGTGGACCGCGATTATTGCTTAATTACTGGCAAGTTTAATGGATACGTCAATCTTTAATGAGGAAGGGAACTTTTGTTTTTATGACTGATATCATAATGAGCTCCGTTTGAACTCAACGCAGTCTTCTTCTACATTATGAGTGCTTGATGATTATACAATTTAGATATGTCCGCTTTTCGGCCGCGTAGAAATACGCAGCCAAGTATCTGCCAGTGCAGTGAAAAAAATGATTAAATAAATGTATACAGTAAAAAATGGCCAAGCGCGAGTCGTACTCGCACGTGGAGGGTTCCGCAGCAGCATGTAACATAAAATAAAAGTATTTTTATTTACTTAGGCACCTACTAAAGCTTTAATATGAAAAATAGGGTTCAAAGTTTATGATGAAAAAAAAACTACTCACCAGAAATCGTTCAAACTAAATTTCGTTGTTAGATTTTATGGTTATGTACATCATATGTTTTTTTCGATTTTATCAACCCCATAGTTTAGAAATTAGAGGGGTACACACTTATTTCAACTTTGGAAGTGTCTCTCGCGCAAACTTTTCAATTTATAAAAAAATGATATTAGAAACCTCAATACAACTTTTCAAGATCTACACATTGATACCCCACACGTTGGAGTACGATGTAAAAATAATTTTGAGTTTCAGTTCAATTTATGGGAAACCCCAAAATATGTAATAAAATATTCAAGTTTCTTGTTAAAACCTAATAGCGGTTCACAGAATGCATATACTTACAAAGTTTGAATAGTGTAGTGCTTATAGTTCAATTCCTGGGCAGTAGGTACAAACATTTGTCTGCATAACATGTCTGTTTGTATTGGTCTGTGTGTTATGTATAATATGTACGTATTAACAAAAACGTATATAAGTATGTTTAGTACCCGTAATACAAGCTTCAAGCTTAGCTTGGGGCAAGATGGCGCTATGTGAATGTCAGTGGATATTTATTTATAAATAACTTTCATAATACCGAGCATCATAGCCTGATTTTTAGTTTGCTTTTAAAGTTAAACAAATTGAAGCAAGTCGAACTTGACTGGACCCTGATACTAGTTAAGATTTAGGCCTTCTCCAACTGATAGTGCTGGCATGAGAGCGCTCGTTTTTATTAGGCCGACATTCCAAGACGTACCATAATTTAGATTTTTACTAAACCAACTTTGACATGCGAGTTTGAGTTTTTTTTTTGGAGGAAAACCTTTATTGATCCCGTAAAAGATGTAGGTATCAAATAAATAAATTTGTAAATAAAAATCCACTGACATCCACACAGCGCAATATAGCTCCAAATTAAGCATTAGCCTGTAATATGGATACTAAACAACGTTTAAACATACTTATATACTTTTTTTCTGTAAAAACATACACATTATACAAAAACCCACACCAATACAAACAGATATGTTCATGCACACAAGTGTTTATACTGCCCGGGGATCGAACCCGGAGACGTCGGCTATTACACCCCTTGGCCGACGTCTCAGCTATTACACCAGATGGATCGTCAAAATAAATACATTTGATTTTCCAGCTTCAATCTGTAAAGCTATGTTTGAATTTAAATTTGAGAATAGTGTACCATGTGGGCAACAAGACCAGGTTTCGTTGCATCTTGGCGGGCAGTCAATCGGCCGGAGTCAGGCGGCGACGTCGTCAGTGGGTCAACTAACAAGGTCACGCCATTTCTCTTGGCTGCGCGGCCGCGTAGGGTTGGCACGTGTACCCGACAATTATTATAAATATCTACGGACATACACACAGCGGACGTGGCAGTGGGCTGGTCACGTATGTCGCAGAGCCGATGGCCGTTGGAGCAGACGAGTTCTGGAGTGGAGACCGCGTCTCGGCAAGCGTAGCGTAGGACGCCCTCCGGCCTGATGGACCGATGACGTGCTAAAAGTGCTGGTGGACTGGATGAGAAAAGCGAGGAACGCCCAGTGCCCGGTGATCGAACCCGGAACCTTGGTGTGACAGCCGACGTCTAACCATATTCCCAATGAGTCGTGTGTTCTTTATTATTGTGGAATATATTTTGAATATCATATAATAAATAATAAAATAATTAGCCTTTCACGAGACAGCCCTACGTAGAGCTGCGCGGGGCGGGCAAGGGCTGCGTAGGCGCAGATTTAGATACAGCAGGCTTAGATTACCGCGATTTGATCTGGAGCTAATAAGTCATCATTAGCGAACGCTTAACCTAGTATTAGTGTGCCGGTAACAGTATTCTAGAATACCCCCGTTTAAAATAATACCCAGAGCTATATGTAGGTGGTTTGATATGTTATTATGTTTTAACTTTAGCATACTGTTTAGATGCAGGCCTTGTGCCCGTTTCAAAATATGTTAGTCACTGTCATAGGTGATAATCGTGTTATCCAATCTATTTGTGCCCCAGAGGAACGTTATAGGCTTAATATATCACGTTTAGAAACTTTAATAAAAAACCTTTTCAGCACGCCATGTACCACTGTGTTTTCGAATTTTCGAGATCATATGTACGTTATTCGACGCTCTTACCGTGAAGGAAAACATCGTGGAACCCGCGCACGCCTGCGAATATGCAAAAGTGTGAAGTGGTCCAATCCGCACTGAGCCCGCGTGGACGACAAAGGCCTATACACCGCCACGGTAGGCTCATGCCGCGTGGGGACGATTAATGAGCTGATGATGATGTGTCCTGGTGACCTTGAAGAGCGTATTGGCATTTAAAGAGCCGGCAATGCATTTCTACCTACCTACCTTGACGTCTTAGTATCGAGTCTACCACCTAGTAAACTAACTCATATCGTATAACAAAATTTTACCAAGTGCGAGTCGGACTCGCGCATGAAAGGTGTGACATACAGACAGACAGACATAACAAATCTATAAGAGTGCTGGTTTTTACCATTTGGCTACGGAACTCTAAAAGGTATATCTTATTAGTCAGTCAAAGATCATTGCGCTATTCGGGGTCACTATTTTAATTACCGCCCACTGTGATACCCGTTTACACATCGCCACGTTAGATTGAATATTCATACTTATTAGCATGATAATAACAACGGTTTTGTCATTTCACAATCTGTTTTTATGTTGTCAACCAATGATGTAAAAAGTATAGATTCGTAATATGTTCACAAAACAACTGAAAAAAGTGTTCCGAATGCAGCGACAGCACACATACACATATTTCGAATGAGCGCACATTTACCTAAACAAAGAGCCTACAACTGTATTATCTTTGGCGGTTCGTTTTGAGGCACTGGTGACGTGTCTACCTTAATATATACAAAATATCATTGTTGTCAACTTGTTAATTTGACACGTTTTAAGTTTTGATTCAAAAGACTGCTGATAAGTTCTTGAATTTCCCCATTAATTATTTTTCTTGCGTGGTGTGTGTTATGACCCAATATCCCCAAAGCTTTACCTCATCATCACTATCAACTCAGTATATGTCCCCACCGAGGGGCATGGGCCTACCCGTAAAGGGTGTAAAGCTCTTAGTAGTCCACACGGGCCCAGTGCGGATAAGCCGACTTCAGGCACAGCCTTTGAATTTCTTTGAAGCGTGCGCACGCTTCCTCACGAGTTTTCCTTTACGGTAAGAGCGGATAAACGTACATTACCTGATTTCGAAGATTTGAAAAGACATTGGTACGTACCGGGGTTTGAACCTGCACCCTCCAGATCGGAAGGCAACAGTCCACACCAATGAGCCACCTACGCTTGTTCAATTCCTAACAACACAGTTGCAAGATAAATAGTCCGTAAGAGTTATTAGCGCAAAACGCAAGTGATTACAGTCAAAATTAGGGTTAAACTGTGCGGTAAGCGGCAAAAAATCGGGTCACCAATAACAGTTGTGAATTAAACGGCCTCTAAAACTGTACCGTGTCATTCCGCCAAGGCGTACCATTAAACTCCTCATTATATGTTACAGAGATCTGCATAATCTTAACGAAACCCCTCCCCCTTTCACCTGCCCCGCACCCGCGCCCTACATACACGACACACATTCCCAAATCAACCGGATTGAGGTCTACATATTTTGGAAACAACCATACAACCCAAAACATACTTTAAAATATTCAAATAGAACTCATTTTAAATTGAAACATAACTCAGTTATGAAAAACAATCTTATTGAAGTGGATAATAAAGTTTAATATAGAATGGTTGTTCAGTCAATGGATTCAAAACGGTATGCGGCGTCTTGATGCGTGAGTTTAAATTCGGACGATTTTTAAAAGGCTTCTAAGGTCGGCGGTCATACCAAATTGCACCTTAAACAAAGGAAATAAGAGTGTATTGTTTGTTAATTTATTTAGTCAGTGTGTCAAAACGTCGTTTGCATGTTGAGAGGACAGCCGCGTGCGACTTTTTTTTAATTGTTTGTATTTGTTTAAGCATTGAGCGCGGCAAAACTCCGTTTGACACAGATTGTAACTTTTACTATCTGCAGACAGCTTTGCCGACAATATGGCGGGAATGCTGTAAAGAGATTTAGTTTAGTGTGGCTTGTGATTTTTAATCTGTATCCCACAAAATATAATTCATGTTAAATTTTGTCAACACTATCCAATGATGTGAAAAGTATAGATGCGTGATATGCTCACAAAACAGCGGAAAAAAGTGTTCCAAATGCATGACAGCACACATACTTTACTAGGTGGTAGACTCGATACTGAGTCGTCTAGGTAGGTACCACCGCAGTGACAGATATCATCCCGTGAAACAGAAGTGTTATGCACTTTTGTGTTTCGGGATGAGGGCACTGTAGCTAGTAAAATTACCGGGTATAAGAGACCTAACATCCGTTGTCTCGGGTGACGGGCGCAGTGCGACATTGATGAAGGATAATAACTGTCTGTCAGTTGTTGGTCTCCTTTAATCCCGCTCTGTTATGGTCTGGCGTATCACTTACCATCAGGTGAGCGTCCAAACCGTCCTGTACACTTATAGCATAAAAAAAACATACACATTTTCGAATGAGCGTACATTTACCTAAACAAAGAGCCTACAACTGTATTCTCTTTGGCCGTTCGTTTTTGAGGCACGGGTGGCGTATCCACCTATATGTATACAGAATATCATTGAGACAACCACATTCAGTTTGCGCTGTCAAAAAATAACTATATATAATGTAGAGCCAAGCTTTTGAATCTAAACGACCTACGAACCCTACCGACTCTTACTTTAACAAATTCTACATAATATCGACCAATTTGTTGTCGCGGCTGAGAGGTCGACTGCAACACCAAGGGTTCCGGGTTCGATCCCCGGGCAGTACAAACATTTGTACTGCCCGGGTCTGTTTATAATGGTCTGGGTGTTTTCTAAGTATAATATGTATGTATTTACATTAAAAAACGTATATAAGTATATTTATCCGTTGTTTAGTACCCATAATACAGGCTTCACGCTTAACTTGGGGCTAGATGGCGCTGTGTGAATGTCAGTGGATATTTATTTATTTATTATTTAATATCAGTTATTATGTACGGATTTTCCGTTTCGGTACCGTAGTTTTGATGATGGGAATGCGGAAGGTCGCTGGTGGAGGAGGAAAGCAAGGTACCGGGATATTGATGCAAAATTGGGAAACCCTTATCCAGGAGTGGACTGCGATAAATGAGAGTTAGTTTATTTACACTCGTTGAATAAAAAAAATAAAATAATAGTGGTATGCAGAGATTATCAGTAGAGTATGCGAAGTGAGTGATACTCATCGCAAAAACAATTAATAATTTACATTTTTGACAAATTGTTTGCTGTTGATAATAGCATATCGCCTATTGTTTCAAATCTGTAGAGGGAAATAGGCGATTCAGTGGGAATCATTTGATACGTTGGCGATTTTCCAGGTTGTCTGGACGAACATGGTATGCACTAATTGCAATAATTAATATATTCTTAGTTTCAGCTTTCATTTGAAATAACGTGGCTTAACTGCAGTCGCAGAATCAAATACGTAAAGCCATTTTTGTTTATTTATAGCACATCTGAACTTCACTAAACTGGGTATAAAACTAGCTGTAACTATCACGTAGGTACTTGACAGAATAGTATATGGAAGTAGGTCTGCCAGGCGCATAACCCCCGTAGCTTATGACCTGGGAGGTTACCGCCATCTCTTAAAACAGTGTTACAATAATATTACTTCGTCTTTTTTAGTCGGTGAGCGTCGGTGGCTCAATGGTGTGGACTGTCGCCTTCCTACCGGGAGGGCCGAGGTTCAAATCCCGCCACGTACCAATGTGTTTTCGAATTTTCGAAAATATATGTACGTTATCCGACGCTCTTACGGTGAAGGAAAACATCGTGAGGAAACCTTCATGCACGCCTGCGAAGAAATTCAAAGGTTGTGCGTGAAGTCGTCCAATCCGAACTGGGCCCGCGCGTGGACGACTAAGGCCTAATCACCCTATACAGGTAGGCTCGTGCCCCTCGGTGGGGACGTTTAATGAGCTGATGATGATGATGTCTTTTTTAGTACAAAAATGCTAACTATTACAATACTAATATAATAAAAATAACTAATATAATACTGTTTTCAAAAGATTGCGGTAAACCCCTTGGGCGCCAATTCCGATAATTTTACAATGTATCCCAGTATTAAAGTTTTGCACTCATTCGATCTGTTTTATTGTAAATTTTTATTGGTAACACATTTAGACAATTCATTCTACTAAACAATTAGCATTTGAAAACAATTAACAATATTTACATTAAAGTTGTACCGGAATACCAAATTTATAGGTGGATTTTAAAGTTTCGTAATGTCAAGTAAATTAGTGGAATTGAGGCCGTCTGATGGCCCGACGACTTGCGGAAGGTTGCTGGTGGAAGCTGTATGAGAAAAGCGGAGGACCGGGATATCTGGTGCAAAATGGGGAGACCTACGTTCAGCAGTCGACTGCGATTGGTTGAATAGAAGAGGCCCTGTCTGACATACCTATATTATAGTGCGTTTGTCGACCCATGAGTTGTGATGGTTGAGACGTCGGCTACTACTAACTACGTCGGGTTCGATCCCCGGTCAGTGCCTATAAACATTTGTGTGGATGAATATATATATATATATATATATATATATATATATGTATGGATCTGGGTGTATCTATATATAATATGTATCTCCAAGTATTTACAAAAAGGTTTATAAGTACGTTTATGCATTATTTTAGTACCCATTCTACAAGCTCCTCGCTTTATTTGGGATAGATGGCGCTGTCCGTCAATAAATTGTATATTCATTTGTCTAAGATTAAGTATAGACTTTTAAATATTACATGAGTAAATTTTTAATTTATAATTATGTATACACATATTAATATGGTTATTAACATATAGGTATCACTATACTCCAGTATGGGACAATTATCCTATCCCCAAAATCTGACCAAAACAAAAGGTGTACTAACAAATGCCTGCGTAAACAATTCCTGCTTAAGTATTCGAATTCCAACATGCTGGTATAATTCTACAGGCGCGTATTCCTACCTACTATAATAAATGCTCAAATAGTGTGCTCGTATAATTATAGATTTTTTAATGAACTTTGGAATATCCAATTTAGGAGGGGAGGTGCTTCATGCTTTAATGCTTACTAGACGGTTTGGAGCTGAACTCATTTGTCTTCAAAGTATGTTCCAACCACAGATTTCCCAATACAGGAGATGGGGCAAGCCGCGTTTAAAGTGCGACAACTGTAAGCTCAACGAGCATACACTGGCTACCAGTTTACGCTCTGTGAGACGAGTCAAGACGCACAAATATTAGAAGAAATTACCGTTTTTTTCCGAAAAGCCCTCCTGTCCATGTAACATGCCATCATCGGAATGAATCAGTAAATTTACCAAGAAATATAATAACTTTTCACAGGTAAGAGCCGAAAAGAAATTGCGACACTGGGACTGCCTATAAACTTGGCGGCTTGTCCAGTCTAATGTATATTCTGATGTCTGTGGTTCCAACTATAACACTATGGCGAAGTAAAAAAACACAAGTTTTGTTGATTCGTTTTATTACCCAAAAGACAACACCATAATAATGTCACATGTTAACAATGATGAGACAACAATATAATCCCAGCATAAATTAATCAACAAATACCATTCGAACTGAATAATTGTGGGTTTGATGTTAATATGATAAAACAGATACAACTTCTATAATATGTACGCAGGTTACGTCAATAAGGAACAATTAAAATGCTAGTCATTGTATTCCCCAAGTGACATGCGGATATTTTATGAACAAAACCAAACTTTATTTCGATAAAATAATACCATAATATAAGTTCAACAATTCACAAAATCATGAACTTATTGCTATTTTATTTCTGAAAAATTACAGTCTAACGACAGGATGTTACATTTATTTATTGTTTAAAAACACAAAAAAATTGATTAAACTGTAAATTCATTATTTAAACATTTTATCACAATGAAACATGAGAATGGCAAATTTATGTAATTTGGAAAAGGCTGTGATTAAAACCGCCATTGTTAGTAAATGTAAAAAACTTTGCAATTAATTATTTTTAAATATTGTATTTCCCGCGCAAATAAACCGATCTTTACATACAACTAATAATGAAACATCTGTTTTTATCATAAATTGATTACAAAACATGAATGTCCTCCATTAAAAACTAATCAACAACAATATTAACGGTAAGCTAGAATATTAGTCTAATAACTAACATAAATCTAGCAAACTGAATTGCTATATAATATAGTAATTATGTAAAAATATTATTTTTATAACACGATTCCATAAATTCTAGTCAACAATAAATCTATGACGTAGTCAATATTTAACAATAAAAATAAACAATATGTAGTTCTATTAACATAGAACTAAAATACAAAATTATAATTCCCGCTGATTAAAAAATAGTATGATTTAGCGCCATCTAGTTGTAACTCCAATCAACTTCATAATAATCAATACAGTTAGTAGCTTTCTATCATAATATTTAAGTAATTAATCCACTTTTGTTTCTTTAATTCTTGATTTACCTTTTTTTTCTATACAGTTAGGATGTTAAANTAAAATTAGTATACAATAAAAAAACACATTATAGGGAAATCCAAAACATGACGTTATATCCAAAAAATCAACGTGATTGATTATGCTTGCTTCTAATACTTCCGTTGATAGAGTGTGTCATTTTATTCGATAAAATGTAAGTACGTTTGATTATTATTCAATCATATTTATGTAAAATTTCAGAATCGTTAACGTCACACCCCTTGAAGCTATGCCGCCCTAATAAGGCAGTAAGAAAGAAAAAATTTAGAAAGTTTTTTGGAGTTATGTCAAAGTCTCTACCACAATGATGATATCGAAAAACTTTATGAATTTGAATAGGTATACCAATGCAAAAATGGAAATGAATCTTAATATGACCGTACTAAAGAGATCGCTTCTGTACATTAATTACTTTATGTGCATATGATGCGTGATTACTTACGCATGCGTCTATTGATCCATGCATGCACGCCTCACGCACTGGTGCCGCTGCGTACGCGCAGACGATTCGCTACGCACGACCGTTACAAGAATTATATTACTTTTTACATAAATTCCAACCATTGACAACGTACCTCGATAAACATTATCATTTTCCTGCAACAACAAACATTAAACATTTCAAATGCACACGCTTTATTGGAATAAGCAATGCATTAGTTACATTTCATTGGAGTACTTGGGAATCGGCTTTTACTTATTCATTTATACTTAAAGTTCAAAATTGTACTGCTCGCTTATCGAGTGTAGCTATTTATTCATAATTATTATGACATAATACACCGCACATCCGATAATTAGGCTTTCTTTTTAATAGGCATAATACTCGTAAACAATGAGTTATTGTTAAGCGATGCGTGCTTGTTTTGTAGATATATACTTATGCTCGTAGCTCAGTAAATTAGCAACTATATAAATTAAATTCGTGGATTCCTTATCAGTTTGCCATTATTGTCAATTCCTAAGCAATTGAACAAAACAAAAGAATTATCAGATTGATCATATAATGTCAATAAATTGGTATTTACGCCCATTTAAAGATCTTTTATTTATGCCAGTGATTTCACTACGCAATGAATCAAAAATGCTTACATAAATACATAAACGAAGTGAATCAAGGCATCACTTGTATTATCAAGATCGAGTGGCTAAGAGCAGAACGTGTGGTGATTATGTAATAAATATAATATAATATAAAGCTGTAACAAATAGTGGCCTAGGTTCTTGTGCCTTGTAAGGGCAACCCAGTGTATGAGTTTACCTATTAAAGATGGAACCGACAATATAGACGTTTCCGACTGGTTAATATATGTGTGTGTGTGTGCGAGTGTGTGCGTGGACAATTATTGTCTTGAAATTTTAGAATAATAATATTTACACTCGTATCTATAGGCACACATACGTATGCAAATAATACGTATGATTATACCTACCGACTATTTACTGCAAATGTATTTGAAATGTTTTGTGTAATTAAACATTTCCATTTGATCACTTACACGCGCCTTTGTTCTCGCAAAATACTAAATTATATTAGTTTATACGTAACAGTTTAGCTGAAAATTAAGCTATTTTAATATCTTTGATAAACATATTACACACCGAAATCTAAATACGTGTGCCCACGCGAAAATAAATATGTCAAAGATTTAAGATTATTGTGGGAGAAATTCAGGTGAGATTAAAAAAACTGCCAAAGTGACAACTTCATACAAAATCACCTCTCTCGAAGTAATTTAATGACTTTAAAACCGGTTTTTATCTAAATATATTATATAACTGAAAGGTGACTGCCTGACCTAGTGATCTATCAACGCACCCCAAATTACTAGACGAATGGGGCTGAAATTTGACATGCAGGTAGATGTTATGACAAAGGCTTCCGCTAAGAAAGGATTTTAATTTATTCTACCCCCAAGAGGATTGAATAGGGGATGTAAATTTGTATGAAACATTGTCAATTTTAAACCGATGGGGCTGAATTTTACCATCTATAAAGCTATTATGACGTAGGCATTCCCTAAAAAAGGATTTTGATCAATTCCACCCCCTAAGGGGAATACAATAAGATATGAAAAATGATACTTCTGCAAGCGAAGCCGCGGGAAAAAGCTAGTTCATCCATGAAATAACTGGCCAAAATCCGTTTACTGATCAGTAAACTTAAGACATTGCGCCTACCGGGGAAAAGTGGCGTAAGACCCCTCTACCCTCAAAAATCCTGTCGGTCCATGCGCCAAACTCCCTGTATATTGAATGGACGACTTCGGAAAGTACCTACCTATAATTAACACAATAGGAATCACAAAGTTGTCAACTGACCTTATTACCAATTTAAAAGACACCTAACAAATTGATACAACTTGGATGTCATTATTTATTCTCCAAAATTTAATGATTGTTTTGTATTTTAACATCCACATAATTCCCACCAATTACATTAATCAAAGTAATGTATCTTTTAAACGTTACTTCTGACGAAAGAAAAATCTTTATTCAAATAAATCTGTTACAGATACTTTTGAATACTTGATATTAGTGTCATCATCAGCTCATTAAACGTCCCCACCGAGGAGCACGAGCCTACCCGTAAGGGTGTTTAGGCCTTATTCGTCCACGCGGGCCCAGTGCGGATTGGCCAACTTCACGCACAACCTTCGAATCTCTTCGCAGGCGTGCACAGATTTCCTTATGATGTTTCCTACACCGTAAGAGCGTCCGATAACATACAAGTTCGAAATTTGAAAACACATTGGTGCGTGTTGGGATTTGAACCTCAGCACTCCCGGTAGGAGGCAACTGTCCGCACCATCGAGCCACCGACGCTCTATTATAGTAATAATAGAAGTATATTAGTGTAACAACGCATAATATCTACCTACACTGAATTATGTATGTGAGAATTAATTATGTTTTTCTTCAATTATAGCATCTAGTAAGGCTAACGGCCTTGCTATATTGCTATATGCATACATATTATATTATGAAACGGGGTTCCATATCTGAATGATTAACGAATAGAAGCATATAAAACTAAAAAGTACTTATTGCTTTTGCTATATGTAGCATGATATATTTGTAATAGTGTAGTTGGTGTAGTGTATTTATTTAGTTATTGCGCTTCATGGCTTCATGGCAGTCAAAGTGATAATTAAGATTTTTGTTTACAATAATTCCGCCGTAATATTTGTGAGGAGTTGAGCCACTGGGTTTTTGTTTAATTATTGTCAGTAAACCACTACAATTATTTTTCGTTCCTAAGCATTTACCTTATTACTGCATAGTTTACTATTAAGTCACTTTTTCTGTCCCTATATCTCTAAGTGCGCTTAAATCTTTAAAACTGATGAAGATAGAGTACATCAATAGGAAGGTTTATATGTATATATATGTAAATCTATTAAATAGTGGAGCAATACAGTTATTTATAAGGTTTCTAATGTGATGTGAATAATTTATTTTTTTCCGCTTATATATTGCAAGCGCATGCTGAACCCTACAAGATTTATCAAATAATATACTAAGTATTGTACACATTAAAAAGGTGTACAGAAAACTCTGTGATGGTATATGTATATCTCGTATGGATATCCCTCAATAGCATTTTTTTGTCTTTTACTTTCTACGACAAATAATGACTAATTTTCCAAGCGATTTTAACCAATATAGTATGAATCCCTATTCAATTAAATACTTTTATACATCGTTGATTTAAATAATAGATCCATATGGCCCTTTATAGCAAATGATTAAAATGAATATTTTTGAAGATAATACAGATTGAAAATTGCGAGACGTGACGAGCACTAAGGCTCAAATATAAGATAGGATTTTCATAAAATATAAATAATAAATTTATCAATCATTACCTATACTCATTACTATTTTGGCGTATTCCTCAGTAATTTTTTTTGCAGTTGCATTTTGATCTCTGTTAATGCGTTCAACAAAGTTTCTTTTAGCATAATATGGTCTAACTCTAGCCCTATTGCCCTTATGGTTACGCAGGAATATTAATTTAAAAATACCATAGTTATTACAGCAAACGCATGCGGACAGGTGCGTAGGTTTATTTATCGGGGTTTGCGGGGAATGCGCGTATTTTATTCACTTGACATTTCACACCTTATTTCCATTTCTAGTAGCGGCATCTCCTTTCGTTCGCCAAACAAAAGCCGTTGTCCATTAAATAAAAACATTACGGTCATACCGCTTTATACGACGCTGGATAATACATAAATATGAGTAAAGTGTGTTTTTCTTTTAAAAGAAGCGGGCCCGACATGTCGTAGTACTAGATATTGTCACCTTGTAAACTTTAAAAAACAACTATTTAAATTACCTCTACTTACTTTTCAGTGTACAAATATTTTCACGTCGAATGCTTAGTGATTTGTTTGTAAACGCTTTTCCAGACAATTAGGTGCCCGAGCATGCAAAATCATAACCAATCTGGGAAAATGTTGCACAAAGTTACTTTCACTGGGAAAGTTTTTCCGTAGGATTCGAACCCAGGACCTCCGGATCACGCAGCAATCTAAATACTACGCCTGTTCGCTCGCCTATTGACTCGCCTCCGGGAGACGTCTTATAATACATTTTCTTTTGTATCTCGATTCGCCACACTTGAGTAATTATAAGAATCGTGAATACTTTAAGTAAGACCACACACAATCATTATTAAAGTAAATAATAAATATCTACAGACATTTACACAGCGAAGTCTAGTCCCAAACTAAGCATTAGGCTGTAATATGGATACTAAACGAATAAACATACATATACTTTCATTTGTAAATACATACATATTATACATAGAAAACACCCAGACTAATACAAACAGACATGTTCATGCACACAAATGTTTGTACTGACAGGGGATTGAACCCGGACCCTTGGTGTAACAGCTTACATCTCCACCATTACACCAGTTCGGTCTCACTGGAAAGTTACTGTTTTTCTTTATACTAGGTTAAATATCTACGTATCCAAACCGTGCGCCTATAACTTTTTGAAAAAAGCAGTAGACTCTTATCACGCGGCAATTACGGCGATAATGAAGTTGAATTGCGTTCTTGGGCTCGTGTAAAAATCCATCTTTGACCCGGTTGCAACCTCAATGCAAGCATTAAACACACGCAAGTTTGTGCCTACCGCGTCATCAGTTTCAACCGCGCATGCAAACTGCCCACCTCGCCTGAACACATATTAACCAATGATGTAAAAAAGTATGGATTCGTGATACACTCACAAAACAATCGAAAAAAGTGTTCCGAATGCAGTAACAGTACACATACACATATTTCGAATTTCAAACACATTTACCTAAACAAAAGGGCTCTTCGGCGGTTCGTTTTTGAGGCACGGGTGGCGTATCTACCTTTATATATACAGAATATCATTGACATTTATGGTTTTATTAACTACAAGCTGTACAAAGTGGGGTTACACGCGGTATAAGATATTCTCTCGCAGTAAAATCGCTTCGTAAAGCGCGCAAGTCCCGCGACGTGCGGCTGCTGCGCGGAACGACACTTGTATTTTTCTAAATAAAAAGGCTTTCATCACTACGCATATTCAGCGCAGGGCTAGTGCTGATCAGCACGCCGACTTCACGCACAACCTTTGAAAACCTCTTCGTAGCAGGTTTCCTCACGATATTTTCCTTCACCGTAAAAGCATCAGATAAACGTACATATCATTTCGAAAATACTTTGGTACTTGGCGGTATTTGAACCTGCACCCGCCAGACCGACGCTCTAATAATGTTTCGATATATAAAAGCCACCTCGTGTTCAACAACCATAGTCAACTTTTACGATACTGACAGCCATGAGCTATGCATACACTAGCTAGCGATTTATGTTAGGAATCGCACAAGTCAAGCAATTTATCGCCCTAATTACCTACATCGTATTTTGTCTTCGGGTGTACGAGTATGACAAAAAAATTGAAATCTTTGAGTCATCTGCGCTCGCTACTTGCCGGTGAAGTTGTAAACAACGCGGCAAACAACTATAAGTAAAATACAAATTATTGACGCGGTACTGGTATCAAGGTAGGTACACTGCAGTGGCTACTAAAATACTAGTGTTTTGCACTTCTGTGTTTCGGGATGAGGCAGCGTAGCTAACATGATTACCGGGTATAAGAGCCTATCCTTACCCTACGTACCTACACCTAACATCTATT
Source organism: Leucinodes orbonalis (assembly GCA_019425675.1). Classification (NCBI taxonomy): domain Eukaryota; kingdom Metazoa; phylum Arthropoda; class Insecta; order Lepidoptera; family Crambidae; genus Leucinodes; species Leucinodes orbonalis. Next base: position 22,452 of record PQWD01002007.1, on the reverse strand, counting down.
GTAAAGGGTGACGGGCGCAGTGATCTATAAATCTATAAATATCCACTGACACTTACCATCTAGCCCGATATTAAGCGAGAGCTCGTAGTTAGGGTACTAAACAACTGTAAAACAAACTTAATATACATTTTTTTTGTAAATACATACATCCGTACTAATATTATAAATGTGAAAGTATCTATGTCTGTCTGTCTGTTTGCGTAACAAACAGACAGACAGGTTCACACCTAAACGGCTGAACGGATTTTATTGAAACTTGGTATGTTGATAGAAGGTAACCTAGAATAGGTTTAAGGCTACTTTTTGTCCCGTTTTCACCCCCGACTTCCCTAAAATAGGGGTTGGAAGTTTGTATGGAACATTTCGCAATTTTTGTAGTACGACGTTGAAATTTAGTATGCGGACTATTTGTCAGAAACGAAAAAATATGGCTATTTTTATTTTTTTTAAATCCACTCCAAACCTTCAAATAGGGGAGGAAGTATCATATCCGATTTTTCGCAGTTTTAAGGTAGATTTTATTGAAACTTGGTATGTTAATAGAAGGTAACCTCGAATAGGTTTTAGGCTACTTTTTGTCCCGTTTTCACCCCCACTTCTCGAAAATGGGGTTGGAAGTTTGTATGAACATTCCGCAATTTTGTAGTACGACGCTGAAATCTGGTATGCGAACTATTTGTCAGAAACGAAGAAATATTAATTTTTTTTTCAAAAACCCGACCTACCCAATCCTTTCAAATAGGGGAGGAAGTATTTTCGCTGTTTTTAAAGAAGAAAGCTAAAAATTGGTATGAGGCTATAAGTCACAACAAAAAACCTTCTATTTTTTCTTTTTTCGGAAATCAGCCCTAAAAGCTTAAAAGAGAGGGAAGGGGGTATATTATACCGGACTTTTTTCTGTAGGTCGGCGGGGGATTCCTATGTATAGTGATATATATATTTCAGGACCTAATTCGACAGGGCTTTCGTTGGTAGGGCTGAAGTTTCGTATGAAGTTAGCTGACACATAGTTAAAACATAGGTTTCGTTTTACTGCGGAAGAACATCATATACGACGGGTAATGCCGCGGGACACAGCTTGTATTACTTAAAATAAATGGTGTTAATCGGAACGTTTGTAAGTGAATGTGGTAATTGTGGTGATATTTCTCAAAGTCCGTACATGCACCGCAGTCACGGTCTGGTATCCCTTGGCGTGCTATAGGCTCGTCAATCACCATAAATGCATCATGCAACTCGTCGAGTTTATCACGTTGGCATTATACATTAGTAATTAAGTTCAATAAATTTAGTACACATTCTACCACACACATACAAGCCAAGGAGATACAATATCTTATGTCACCAAGATTAAAAAAACAAATACTATTTTCTTTTCAATTGAATTCAAAAATCATTTATTCAGTTTAGGCCCGAGGAGGGCACTTATGAATGTCAAATGAAACTACCACCGATTCGGAATACACCTGAAACTGAGAAGAATCCGGCAAGAAACTCAGTAAGGGCTTTTTCTTTAAATTATGCCGTTATTGGTTGTTAGGTTTAAAAAGTAGTTTGCTTCATAATTAATTGTGTAGATAGCAGTAGATATTTAATTTTTTGGCTTGGGACTAAATTCCGAATGATAAAATAACAAATTATGCTGTTTTGATTTGTTACTCAGTTCTGAAGTAACATAATACCAAAACAATAGTTTTTTTTTTTCAATAGTCACAAACAACTGTGCAAAAAAAAAAACTTCTTAACTATTATTGTATTTTAGTTTGCATATTCATTCAGTCGTATACATTATCCTTAATATACAGTTCAAGGCGATATGTCATGGATTATATTCTGCGCCCAAAATAAATTTACCATTTGGGTTGCTACCCAGAAAATTTTCGTTCTCACAAACATAATAGAAGAATTAGTTTGTCGTGAAGCGACAAATGAGAAGACCAATATAGAGGAATATGGAATTTAATATAAAAGACCTAATACAAATTACTAAACGTGGATGGGAATGAGTGGAGGTGTAAAGTGAGAGGTATGTATGATGAAGGTGTATAGTGGGTAGCTTGAATCTTCCTTGTTCGTCTTCTACAGCTTAGGATGCACAAGGAAACTTCAGGGATGAGCACGATGGCACGAGCAGTTAGTTTGAGGCGCCGTGGAGGGCTTGGTTCCACAGGGCCGCGTGGTATTAGGGCGCTTCCAGGGATTCACTGGCACCTGGTGCGCGTCAGCTCCGGCGATAGGACACCGAAGCTCCAATAGATTGGCTTCTCACGTAACAGCCTCGGCAGCAGCAGCGGCAGCAGCGATTTGTAGAATGTAATTGAGAGTTTGGTATATTATGATTCTCCACAAAGAATAGACTCGTATCAGACTAGTAAAATAATCCAAAAGAAACTGGTAAAAGAATGAATCGAAAAGCCTCTTACAGCAGCCAAAGGCCTCCATTTATATCAGCTTTTGACAACCGTCAAATTTCAAATCATTTCTATTTAATTTCGAAATAAATAGATTTAACGTAGGTCATATAGCTAAAATAGGGAATTTAAGAATAAATTCAGCGTTGCTAGGGAAACGTCAAAAATATAAAACAACATGTCAATAAATGAAAAAGGTGATTTAAATCTCTAAAAAGGGTGGAAAATATAAAAGATTGGATGGAGAATGAAGGAAAAATGATATGGCATCTAATGCAATGGGTCCGGTTCATATAAGTTTTCCCGACCGAAGTTATTGCGACTGAAAGAATCGAAGTGAGAAAGCATAGTGATATTAAAGTGAAAATAATGAAAATGATTATGTAAATACATACTGTAAAATGAAATAAAAAGTAAATAATAAAAATGAAAAGGTTAGTACTACATTTCCTACAAGTTGACCAAATTAAGCTGTCCATGTTCAGTGTACCAAAAAAAGAAAGATATAGCTATGGAACTGACGTCCACTAACCACAACGTTAACTGACGACAGATGAGACTTTTCATTTCAATTTCAATATTAAACTGAAAAACCCTGTTGAAGGGTTGGACAAATATGGACAAAGCATCTCTAAAATTGCTATAGATCATCAATCATCAGCTCATTCAACGTCCTCACTGAGGGGCACGAGCCTGGACATATGTATTCCCATTTTGCGCCAGATATCCCGTTCCTCCGCTTTTCGCATCCAGCCTCAACAGCGACCTTGAGGCCACTAATTTATATTGAAACCATCACGAACTTGTTACTGCAAATTTGATATTCCGATACATTTTTAAAAGAAATATTTCAAATAATTAGTAGAATGAATTGTCTAATGGTGTAACAAATTAAAATCTACCATACATTGAACGAATGAGTGCAAAATTCCTAACCAATAGTTGAAAAAAAATTAGGTAATACATGTATATGAGCGTAGCGTGGGACGCCTCCAGCCTGATGGACCGACGACTTGCGAAAGGTCGCTGGTGGAGGTTGGATTAGAAAGCAGAGGACCGGGATATCTGGCACTAATGGGGGAGGCTATGTCCAGCAGTGGACTGCGATAGGCTAAATAGAGGTATATGAGCCTACTTGCAGTAAAACCCGTAATAAACACCATAGCACCGGACATCTGAACCCCACCTATTCAGTGGGAACTAATCAAAAAAGTCATCACACACATTGTTGTAAACACCACACACATTGTTGTATACATAAATTGTACATAAACTATGAAAACAATCAAGGAATTTGGCTTGAACGATGCCCTGTTAAGTTTGAATTTTTTATACGATATAAATGGTGAATTTCTAATAATAAATCTGTAGTGGTGCGTAAGCAAATAATAATTACTTTTATTTTATGTTACTTGCTGCTACGAGACTCTTCATGAGCGAGTCAGACTAGCACTTGACTGCTTTCATTTCACCCAAACCGCAAATCTTTTCATTCATTTAAACGTTAGTACCATGCGGTGATCAAACCTTAATGTATAGGTAACTACATCCAATCCATCGCCACAATTCATGCAATACCATGACTTACCTATTGAAACGAATCTCCTTAAGTAAGGTATTTCAATAAGGTATTTGCAGTTTACTGTAAAAAAATAATAAAAATAAGCATTGGAGCGAAGCATTCTAGACATCTCTGTACTCGACCTCTTTAGCGCATTCATACGCAAAGGTAAAACAGTTGACTAAAGTCAATGGTTTCTGGGCTTAAATATAATAAAATATACTTAATGTTGTTCGTGAATCGATTAAATAATTTAATTTATAATAAAGTGATACTGTTTTGTTTATGTTACGCTAGTTACGTTATAATTACATAGTCAATTTTCATGTGAATTCATACTTTACCGTCTAATTATACGCTATACGCTGAAGGATGGCTAAAATTAAACAATAACAGTATACATTCAATTCAATTTAAGTTAATAAAAGTACATACGTATCTGTATACTGTGTTAACGAAAGTCACCTGAACCCAGATATACTTTTCAAAACGCTCGTTTCAAACGGTTTCTTTTTATTTTCAATACGGTTTTCCGTGGAATTCACCCAACATCCCCGGATCATGCAGCGATCTACAACAAATGCTTATATTACTACACCACGAGGCATCTATTCGGAGTTAGGCGACAGTAGCCACTTAATGCGATTGCCTGCCTCCTTGATTGCTAACTTCCTCTCTCTGTTCAACCTATCGCAGTCCACTGCTGGACATAGGTCTCCCCATTTTTCGCCAGACATCCCGGTCCTCCGCTTTTCTCATCCAGCTTCCACCAGCGACCTTTCGCAAGTCGTCGGTCCATCGGGCCGGAGGACGTCCTACGCTACGCTTGCCAAGACGCGGTCTCCACTCTAGAACTCGTCTGCTCCAACGGCCACGTGACCAGCCCACTGCCACTTCAACATGCTGATCCGGTGGGCTATGTCGGTAACTTTAGTTCTCTTACGGAATAAATTATTTCTAATCTTATCCCTTAGAGAGACTCCAAACATAGCTCGCTCCATTGCGCGTTGAGTGACTTTGAACTTGTGAACCAATCCCGCAGTCAGTGTCCATGTCTCAGCTACGTATGTTAGCACTTCCTATCATAAAAAAAAATATTGCATTCACTTACACTCTTTAAATGGCGGGTGCTAATAGAATTGCAATTCTTCATGCCACAACATTGGTCCGTTCGCGCGCTCATTCTAATTCATTTCATAAAAAAGTTTGAATTTTATACATTCTAGTTGCGTCTAGTTCTACATTAGTATGAAAAACTAAACTAATCATACGTATTGTCATGTTAATGGTATTGCAAAGGGACCATGGCATTGTTTTGCGTAAACGCATAATAGCCTACACCACTATCTGATTATACCTACCTAAAGTAAATAAATTTTACATATTGTATGCATGAAAATAGGAACATACTCGTATATATACGAACTGTAAGAAAATTTTGACGTTATAATTTGGAATGGTAAAAAAATTAAATCTGCACCACAACCTTTTGGAGCTTAGGTACCTTCATACATTGGACGTTGAATTTGTGAAATATTGGGAAAGTAGACATTTGTAATTGGCACTTAACAGCAAGTTTATAATAAATAGTGAGAACCCAGTTTCAATGGCTTCAATAAAATATAACATTGGGTATAAAAATTTTAAAAATCTCAGCTTGTACTTATAGGCCCTACTAACCAAATCTGAAAATCCCTAGTCCTAAAATATATCCGGTAACTAACTTTAAAATCATTTTGCAGAAGATAGTGCAGAACACGTCTTGCATACTATGTGCAATGAGCCGACGCAGTACCTATCTCACAATCTCGCCATTTGCATCCGCCTGACGGACGCGTCATTACAAACAGCATATGTATTAACAAAACACAAATACTTTTGAGAGATAAGTTAGTCTCACAAATAAATTAAACATGAAATAGAAACAAAATATGCAAAATAAATAAATGAAAAACTGCATATTTAAGCAAAACCAAAATAAATATAAGCTGTTTTGTGCTTTATACTTGAATTGTTTTGGCCTGCTAAAACAAGACTCACACACTGACTGAATATATGTGCATTACAAGTGCACTTTTTTCGAACTGATTTTTGCTGTTGGCCGCAAATGGCATTTACAGCTTAACCGGGCAATTGGCGAGCGCAAATGGCTCTCAGCCTTAAAACATGTGCACTGTGGCGTCAATTAGATTACATTGAGATAATGTGATGTATAACGCGACCGCTGCCAAGAATCGGGTAAGCTGCGCTGATGTGCTTGATTGAAAACTTCTTTCATTAAAAACTTGATACATGTTAATGGTACTATATATGTAGATATATAAGATGGGCACGACCTACTCGTATAGGATGTATAGGCTTTAGTCGACCCCGTGTGGATTCTTGCGGATGACTTCACGCAATACCTTTGGAGTTCTTCGTAGGCGTGCGCAAGTTTCCTCACGATGTTCTGATAAACGTACAAATTGTTTCGAATATTCGAAAAGACATTGGTATGTGTCGGGATTTGAACCTGCACCCTCCGAATGAAGTCGTCCAATATTTTTTTATAACATAGGGAGGCAAACGAGCATGCGGTTCACCTGATAGAAAGTGTTACCGCCGCCCATGGACATATTTGCAACATCTGGGGTCACAGGGAAGTGTTGCCGGCCGTTTATATAAGAATACGCTCTCTTTTTGAAGAACGCCAGGTCATATCGTTCCGGAAACGTTTCCGATACGCTAAACATAAGTTGGTAAATAAATATTACTTCAGTTGTAGGGATGAAGCGAGTTGGTGAGTACGCGACCGTATGCGTGGTCGTGCGCCGGCGTAATGACAGGCCGCACGCGCGCGCACCCTAATTGATAATGGTCGGGACGCGGCTGGGAATATCGCACGGAACTACGAGGTTTCGCGACATTTTTTTATTGAAATAACTTAGCGATTTAAACATAGCAGGAGATCTAGAATACTGCGCAGAAAACATGAAATACCTAGTTCAAGTTACGATATTCAGCACTTCAGACGACACAGTATCAAGCGTACTTAATTTTCCTTTTCATTAATATCGTTTAAGCCTAATACGTCCACTGCTGAACAAAGGACTCCCATAATGACTTCCACGTGAATCGATTCTTTATCGTCAACTCCCCTCGGCAACCGACCACCTAAATGATCACCTAAAATTATCATTTGATCTAGTTGGGTGTTGATTATTATTTTATTAAAGATATTATACCGAACGAGGCTTTCACGGACAAATAAACACACTCAACAAGGATTCGAATTACGAAATATGGTTCGAAGCTTCCTCACTGATTTTTCTTCTGAAACACGACGAAGTACATATGCATATAAGTAAGGGTCGGTAGAGTTAGGACGTGTAGATTCAGAAGCTTGGCTCTTTTTTTTCACAGGGCAAACCTTATATGGTCGTCGTGGCAATATTTTACATGAAATGGTTTTGAGAAAGATCCCACATCTTTCTTTCTATGCGTTGTTGTGTATAAAACTTTTGTTCTGTATGTTCTTTATCATAACAATTATTATTATTGACAGCTTTGTTAACAATGATATTAATAGTAACCCGTTAAAATGTGATTGTTTTTTTTGTCGAAATAAAAAAGAAAATATCCTTGGCATTAACAGTGAAATAAACTCGTAATCGAGACATAGGTACGTAGGCACGGCACTCGCATAATACTTTTAACGAAAGCAGCGCGGTCGTGCGGCGCGCACTGCGTGGTCGTGAGAGCGCGCCAGATAAGTACGAGGTCGGGCGACGTCACGACCGCGACCACTACAACCCTTATGCTCACTCCACACTTGATCATATACTAGGCTAATCGCAATATATGCAAATTCTATTTTATTTTTTTATTAGGTCTATTAAAACTGTTGAGACGTCGACTGCAACACCAACGATTCGACCCCGGGCAGTAGAAATATTTGTGTGCATGAACATGGCTGTTTGTAATGGTCTGGGTGTTTTCTATGTTTTTTCTAAAAAATGTATATAAATATGTTTATCCATTGTTTAGTACCCATAATACAGGCTTCACGCTTAACTTGGGGCTATATGGTGCTGTGTGAGTGTCAGTAGATATTTATTTATTTAAAACAGTTTTGAATACCAAATGTCACTCTGCCACTATTTGAATCACAATCTCGTATCGTGTACTCGTATATGGAAGAAAGTGACGTTAGTTACACCATTCTTAACCAAGAAAAATTTGTGAAAGGGTTGCCAGAGGAAAACGGAAATTGCATACTTTTTGCACTGTTTCTGTGGAACCTTATTTAAAACAAAACTAAAATTTTCCCATGTGTTTCTCTTTAAGGATCTTTTAGGTATTTCCAGAGACGCCATTCTGGGTCGCTCAAAAAGCTAGCTACGCAAACAAAATTCGGTCACCAAAATTCCCGATGATTTTGTGGAAGCCATTATTATCTGACAGCAAAAAGCCTTTTTTCATGCCACTTTTACAAAGAGTAAGCAGAACTTCTGCCTTATATTCCCACAATCAGAGAGCTATTGAATTATTTAAATCTCCACGCAGGCGTTCTTGCATACAGGCATCCACAATGATTAAAAAAAATACAAACAGAAATGTTTTAAGTAAGAGCTTGATGGAAAAGCGGCTTGAACGTTCAGGTGATAACCCTAGAGGTGTGCCTATGGAGTATGGTCTTAATAGCCTATAAACTTTCGGTATGCTCGTCCTTCAGAGGAACTTTAAAGGCTGAGATAATAATATTACTAGCTGATGTTACTCGTAGATGCAAACGAATCAATATATCCACTGATAGTAACTAATGCTAAGTGCATTACAAACATTGTAAACGTGGTCTAAAGTTTATGATACGCCTCACAAAAAGTACATAAGTTAGTCTCACTTTAATTTTAGCTCTTACCTATGTTAAAGTAAGATTATAACTTTCTTCTACCCTTCATATGAACTTTCCTTTACATTTCGAGAAACAATAATGCCAATAGACGTTGAAAATTCGATTACTGCAGAAGGCATAGGGTACAATTTTCAATGACCTTGTATATGTATTTTTATTTAGTGCTCCAATAATTTTTTGCCTTGACAGATGTCACATGGATAAAATAAACAAATATGAAAGAAAGGATATTATATAAGGAAACGTATCCGTTGTTTTAAATGCAATCAATAATCTTTCTTATGACTTCTTATGAATTTATAGACTAATTTTGAGTGAGCTCGATCAATTAAAATATAGGTTATTCAAACTTTTAAGAAATATAAGTTAACTACTCAAAAACATTAAACGAGCAAAAAAATATAAGAACCGATTTCAGTGTAATGCTGAAATAATTTTATTTAGTGCTTTAATTGCTTTCAAGTAAATTTTGATTGATTTTCTAATTTGTCTTTTTATTTTATGCTATAAAACGTTATTTGTGATGTTAAATTATGAGCACTTATCATGATATTTTTGTACCCAAACATAATAGAAACCTAGTTTCCGTTTAGTGATTTTTATCAAAACTGAACTATTTATTTTTTGCTACAACGTATAATAGGAACTTAACACAGGGTCTTTTATTCTTGCCGTAATCTCCATGCTTCGCGTTTTATTATTATCTTAGGTGAAAAGAGGTAGCGCTTCGACCCGGTCTCTGCTAAATGTTTGTCCTTAAGCCGCATCTTGGGAAGATCAGAGATGATGAAAGTTGTATACTAATCTGCCATTACCATTTGACTTTTAAGTTTTATTAAATGTGGTTGCAAAAATATACATATTTTGCATTTGGGGATAAACGTCTTACCTTATGTTGACACCCGCCATTGTAAATTTGCTATACCACATGACAGAGAAATGCATTGCCGCCCCACGTTGTATTGCACTCGTCTGAAAAACGCATAACCACCAAGCTAAAGTACCCAAATAAAGTGTTAGTAACATACTAACTAGGATGCAAAACCAAGACGATTGCGCAATTATTAAGAAAAGTTTCAGCGAACTAATCTCCAATTTATAAATAAATATGGCGCGGAGCGAATGGGCAGTCTTTTTTGCGCACATTACTAATTGGCTTATTGCGAAGTTTTGCAAGCATGCTTATGTGTGCTTGTCCCTAGTAAGTAATTGAAATGTTAGTATCCCTTCCAGATTGTATTAAAAAATAAGTGAGAACCTAACAGAGTTCATCCGTATATTTTGAAACGGTTAGTGAATAGGGTTCCGTACCCGAACAGTTTGTAAATGACCTTATTACTAAGATTTCGGTCTGTGTTCTAATGATGTCTATATAAGAATAACACATTATTTATTTACCCGAATATGGTTACAATACGATCTTAAAAAAACCAACATATTCTATCCAAAAATCGACGTGCAAAATTTGATATAATAATATGACAAAAATATTTAATTTGCAATGAAATTACAACTAATGAATAAATTTAGATATTTCTTACACTCTTACATTTGAAATCATTGCATTAAAAGCTGAGAGATTTAACACAAACAAAACATGGTGCTTACTTTAATGGCTACATTAATTTTCCAATACAAACACTATCATTACAGGAATAAGCCTAGTGCATGTAAAACATCAATCCTGCGTTATAGGTATTATACAATAATCTTTATTAATATTATAAAGCTAGAAAGTTTGTTTGTTTGAAAGCGCTAAACTCTGGAACTACAGGTCCCATTTAAAGTCTTTCAGTGCTAGCCCCTTTATCTAGGAAGACTACAGGCTATATATCATTACACTAAGCACAATAGGAGCGGAGCAGCAAGCAAGAATGTCTCAAAATCGTACACAATCTCACGATGGTAGTCAATAACGATAAAACTGAATAAAGCGCTTTTAATTTTTCGTCGCGCACACAAGTCTATCGACTGCGACCCAAATCCTCGCAGAAAAATAAACGATGCTTACTAAAGCAGGCTTAGTGAGAGTAAATTTCATTGTGAATTGTGTAGTGTAATATTTTTTAATCAATAAATAACTAACCAAAATACATACTTTGTGCGATGACAAAAATAGATGTATTTAATACATTATGTTTGATGGCAATTTTTATAGGTTTAAAAGTAGTCTCAACAAAATATTCACGGCTTCCGGTGAATGTTGTTAAGCTTAATGTATTCGCATGGTTATTTCATTATTCTCATTCTTCTTCTTTTATATATGTAATAACTTTTTTTTTTTTGTTATTTGCACACACACTTATCATGTCCTAGTTTCAAACTTTAAGTAAACTATTGTGAATTAGGTTGAATTTCTGTGTATACTGTGTATGGCTTACTGTCTAGTCTATTATAGAACAAAAACCATCAGCATGTAATGGCAGTAATCTGTTTGTGTACCATAAATAAATAAATAAATACATTAGACAGCACATAAATAATATGAACGCATTGACAATACTTAAAACAAAAACAACAACAGTGTATCAATGATAATTCACCTTAAACCGACATCTGATCGTCACATTGATTCTTACTAAAAATATAACTCACTGAAAAGGTATTTATTATTTACGACTTGCTTTTATTCACGTTCCATTGAAATCCTACACCATCGTATCGGTGGAGTTAGCCACTATTGTACTCAATAAACAAGAAAATATTAGCAATACCCATACCTTTTCTTTTTACATCTTTTATTTATATTATATATTTATAAATATAATTCGTTCTTTTATTTATATTTCAATAAAAAAAGGATTAACTATTAAGGTGTTTGTTTGATACATCATATTTGCTTATTTATTTTTAGACCTTAAACCAACAACATAGCACCTATATTGTTGGTTAATTAAGACCTATAAAAATATGGTAAAGAATTTGAATATTTGTAAAACATTAGGTATTTCATAGTAAGGTAAGGTGCTAAATGTCGTTGAGTGAATTTCTAGAAACAGTTCGCATTAAAGTGTTATTCAAACCTAGAATTCATTCGAATGTAAAATCACACGTCCGTTTTACAAAATAGAACATTGCTTTATTAATTGATGCTTTCCGTGGCCATATTCCTATGGGCTCTTCAATGTAACAATGTAAAAAAAAAGGTGTGCCAAAACCGAGCATCGAACTTATTCCTTGTGTTTATTTTTGCGCATTGCTCTGAGCCGCGGCTTTATGTCAGGCATGCAATGCTCGAGTTTCTGTGTTTGTTTATCTTATACTTTATTCTGAACGGCGAAATAGCTAATGAATCCGCAAGTATATGCATGCAAATTAATTAGTCCGTTATTGCGCTTTACATTGTAGTATTTAAATAAAAAAATTACTTCTGTTCACAAAGGTGTATGCCGTTAAATTAAATTAATAGCGTATCGACTTTCGGCAACCTCGGTAAAATTAGTATCTAAAGCTAAGCCAAATGGCTCTCAAATTAGTATAAAAAATATTTCAAAAATGTTACGATGTCTTGTTTTTTTTTGTCTCGTCGGTTCATGGTGGGACGTTGCCTCCTACCGTGAGGGCTGAAAGCTGTTTTCGAATGTTCGAAAATATATGTACGTTATCTGACGCCCTTACGGTGAAGGAAACATCGTGAGGAAACCTGCCTGCGAAGAGATTCAAAATGTGCGTCGTCCAACCCGCACAGGGCCCGCATGGATTACTACAGCTTATACACCTATACGCGTAGGCTCGTGCCCCTCGGTGGGGACGTTTAATGAGCTGATGATGATGATGTCTTGATTTAGAATACATACAACTCAACCATTACAATTGGGTTGTTAATTACATTAACATTAAACACATTGTAATAGCCACAGAGCATTTGGACAATCACAAGTAGTTTTATTGTAATATTTTGAGTCATTCAAATCTTTTACATATTCATCATAATATGTTTCCAATCATACGTTATATAAGACGAGATATGCCACCCACATAGAATCCGAACGACTGATATACCACCTATACTGTGTCCCTAGGATTGTTATAAACTATAGTACTCGTAGTCGGGAAGAATTCATAGCTTATTTTTAACGAGCTCAGCGACACGTCGCACGACTGTTTTACTATTGTATGACGTAATTACACAAGACTAGTGGACCTCTAAAGGTCATATTTTTCACTGCAGCACGCAATTACTAGTACCTCCCTTACACACCGGGAGCAATTAAAAGAATTAGAGCCATTAATGTTAATGCTCACGTGAGAGATTACGATAATAAAAGTATTTCCGCTGGAGCAGTCGCATTATACATGTTACGTATCTACCCTTTGAAATGCTATCTTAATGAAATTAGCAGCCTCGGCGCTATTTATTGTTCGCAAATAATACAAAAGGAATGGCCCATTTCCTTAACATTATAAAAAACATTTCTCTTTATCAATTAGGCCTGGAATTAGAAATATCTTTTTACGATCTTAAAATATGCATTTATTTTATAGAACCATTGAAATTGTTTGTTTCTATTCAAATAATTAAGCTGGCAATACTAATTGCAATTGTAAAATATATAAAATAATTTATGCCATTGTTAAAATAAACAAGCCAACTATATTTTTTAATGAACTTGTTCTTGGACAATGCTATTTGCATGTAATAATTTCGACTCTTTATATTATATGGACGTGGACACAGGTAGGCTCGTGCCCCTCTGTGGGGACGTTTAATGAGCTGATGATGATGAAAGTTATATACTTGTTTTTTATGTTTTCAAGGATGGTCAGTTAGCTCACCTGATGGAAAGTGTCACGCCTGACCATGACAGAGCATGAATTGAAGAAATGCAGTAACTGTATAAAGTGTATATTCCTCGCCAATACCACCATGCGCCTGTCACCCAACACGCCGGGTGCTAGGTCTCATATACCCGTTAATTTCACTAGCGTATTTGTAGCGTTAAATATTTATAAATTACTAGCTTTTGTGTGCGACTTCGGCCGCGTGGAATAGTTACTTTGGCCTAACGCTCTCTTTAACCCGCTACTTCGTTATATAGGTGAGCTAAAACTATATCTCATAAGATTTAAGTTGAATGATGTGAATGGCAATTAAATAGATTATATTTCATTATTATTTATAAAACACCTTCGCAAATGATGCATTATTTTAGAAAAAAAATTAGCTATAAATATGTTTTAAGATAGATATATGCTCTCGCGGACTTTTTTGTAGACCTTTAAAAGAAGAACAATACTCTCATTCATGACTTTTGCGAAACTTTAACCGTTTACGCAGCGTACGCAACGGAAGCTTCAAGTATGAAATAATACCCCCGATTTTCTATTGTTCGTAGCGTGAAGATATATACACTATAGCCTTCCTCGATATATAAGCTATCTAACACTAGATTTTTCAAATCGAACCAGTTTTGAGATTAGCGCGTTCAAACAACAAACTCTTCAGCTTTATATATTAGTAATAGATTAAGCGTAAAGCTTCAAATATAGTACATTTATACAATCACCAGCAATAGGTTTGACGAATATTAGTACTTATAGAGTTCTTTTTAATGACGTTATACAATTTAATTTAATGGCTGTATATAGCCCACAGGCTCGTCGAAACACGGCGTAGGTTTCCAATAACATGAACTGCATCGGAAGTCTCAGAGATGTTATAATCCAATCAATATTATTATGGCCTTATCGAAATTGATTCATCCATTGTCATTTGATTCCTTTTCAGGGTACGGTTCAACCAACCGCGATATTATCGCCCAAGATAGTATTGAATGATGAAGCTGGAATAGAATACAATTTGTTTACTATAGTACCTACGAGACTTTTATGTAAAAGTATGGTAACTATTATTGTTAAGTTTAACCCATGACCGCCAATGACGCTTTCAGGCGCGAGACACAATAGATTTTCTATTGTGTCTGGATTCCCGGCGTTCAATGGGCTAATCGTTATACAACGAGTGTCACAGTACCTTCCTACATTAATTAATCAACACTACCAGTATATTGTAGTAATACTTCATATTGTTCAAATTAATCAAGTAAGAGTGGTTAAATCAATTTCTTACATTTTATAGGAAGTGCTTAAAAATAAGAAATAAATTATACTGATAGGCAAGGATAACTAACAAAATGGGTTAGCTTTAACCACTATTACTTAATTAATTTGAACAATCCCAAGGTTAACTCTTATTTAAACGTAACGAAAATCGACTACTTAATGGTTTAATTATTGATTTGCAAAGAAAAAGTTGTAGTGTGTACTCCGCTGACAGTCAAGCTCGATGACATTTCGCGTGCGACAGGCGAGTCGCCTACCGCACGTAGAGTCGATACGCGCTCGACCTGAAAATTAAACGTCTCTGCGAATCCAATGCTGTTTTAAGAAAGAAAAATTTTACCTTTATATATGTCAAGCCGCAAATGGATATCGAAGTAATGGTAGCAAAGTTCAAAAGTGATTTCAATTTATAGTGTCGCATAGTATGCCGCATAGGTACCGTGAATCGATTGTCCACTGCAGTTATGGCCTCGACCACTAAGTGAACACGCAATCGACTCGTTGAGTTCCTACTAATGATTTGCAATTGATTTTTTATAATTATGGTAAAGTTGCGTTTCGTTTTTAGGAAATCAGACGGCACGCCTCACACAACTGGCTAGTTGTAATTTACAAACAAATAAAAAATAAACGGGGTGGTATCGAATCAGGTGAGCACACTGACCATCCCCTTCACGCATAAAATTAAAAAAAGGTCTCTCGGTTATTTTAGATATACCGAAACAGCCCACCATCATCTACTGCTGAACATAGGCCTCCCCCAATGAGCGCTAACCATCCCGGTCCTGAGCAGCCTGCATCCAACTTCACCAGCCACCCTCCTCAAATCGTCCAATGGGCAGCCGGACGTTCCACGCTGCGCCTGCCTAAGCGAGGTCGCCACTCCAACACGTTTCGGCTCCATCGACCCTATCTGAACGTTTGGAGACATGACCGGCCCACTTCCACTGCAGCGTGCTTATTCTCCGATGTCGATAACCTTAGTTCTTTGGCGGATATCTTCATTACGAATTTTACCCGCCAATGAGATCCCAAGCATTGCCCTCTCCATTGCACGCTCAAATCTTTAATGCAGAAGCCAATAAACCATCTTAACTGAGACAAGTGTCCAATATTTATATTCACAATAGTGTCAATTAATGACAAATAACACTCATCATCATCAAATTATTATACGTCCCAACCAGGGGCACGAGCTTACGCGTAAAGGGGGTTGGCCGACTACAACCTTTGAATATCTTCGTGGAAGCGCGCAGGTTTTCTCACGATATTTTCCTTCACCGTAAAAGCGTCAGATAAAGGTACATAAAATTACGTAAATTCAAAAAGACATTGGTACGTGGCGGGATTTGAACCTTCCCCTCCAGATCGCAAGGCAACAGTCCACACCAATGAGCCACCAACTTAACACTGTAATCTTTATTTTTTCTTAACACTTATCAGCATAAGTTATTAATAAAAAAAGAAATAAAGTCTCTCGTAATTAAATCGTGTTGAATAAAAAAAGAAGGCATACGATCATTAAAATTCATACTTAGGTACCTACACACTTTTATGGAAACCAGTACAACGAGATATTAACCAGCGCTTTAACGACAGTATCTGATAATCTAATCTTTTATCTCGCGGGAGCTGAAATAATGATATCTTAATTCAGGTTCCAAGCACAGTGACAGGAAATTTATATTACGCCCATAGGTGGCAGTGTTAACACCTTGGCTAAGGAAATCTGCATACAATGGTTGGACACAAACGGCTAATGCTCTTAAGCCTGTCTGTTCTGTCATATTAATTTGGCGTCCGTAGCCTCATGACCGGAACCCATATAGATTCGTCATGTCTGTCTGTCTGTCCGTTCGCACGACACAGCCCTTTTTCCAAAAATAAATCCGTAGAACCTGCCTAAGTAAATAAGAATGATTACATTATGATCTAGCTGCTACAGAACTTCATGGGCGAGTCCGACTCGCATTTGACTGCTTTTTAAATTTTATTTTGCGCCTTATCAACGATGCATTATTGAAATTTATGTACTTTTAGTTTAATGGAACAAGTTGTATATAAAACACTAATATTATAAATCCAAAAGAATGTAGGTGAGTATGTGTCGCCAGGTATCCAGATTCCAGATATCATCCCGCAAAATAAGTGTTTTGCACCGACTATAAGAGACCTTACATCTGTCGTCTCGGGTGAATGGCGCAGGGCAGTGTTGACGGAAAATATTGCTATACTACTGAAAATATCACCCTATACGGGTAGGCTCGTGCCCCTCGGTGGGGACGTTTAATGAGCTGATGATGATGATGATGACTGAAAATATTGCTATACTACTACTACCTACTGCTATTGATTTCCATCAACACTGTTAATATCATGGTAAGACGTATTATCATATTATACCCGGTGAACGAGCTGAGCATCCCGTTCATTTATAACATAAAAAAATCACAAAAACTGGACGCCATCGCTTGGGTTCACACGAATGAGTCACACATACAAGGTCGAAACCAACCAATTCTCGCAAATACTACATGCCGACAAAACATTCTAACCGAGAATCGGAGCGCTCTCGACTCCAATGACAAAACATTAATACACTTTTGCAAACCCCGCCAATACTGATGACGCTGTGGAATGAACACCTGGCAGTTTGTACTTGTTATAACTGCTTTCTTTTTTGCTTTGGGTTAAAGGACCAAGAATAAAGTAAGAACTTTATCTTGGTCCTTTAACCCATTGAGTTCTGGGATTCTAGACTTAATCGATTTCCTTGTGTCTGGGGCATTACGGTATCAATGGCGGTCAAACGGTTAATTAACATCATCATTAGCCTATAACGTCGCACTGTAGGGGATTGGCCTTAAAGGAAATGGAAAAGGAAATATGGTAAAAATGAATTGGGAATTTTGAGTCTCGGGTAACCACATTCATCAAACAAAACACAACGATCTCGCTGGTTTTTTATGACCCTGTCGAGCGGCTCATTCATACATGGCTCACCCAAATTGGATATTCATATTCATTTATTTCATGTATTATACGGTTTACAACATAGTTATTAAGTATACACATAAACCATGCAAGTGCACAGCAATAATATAATCCTGTACGAGTATTTGACTTAAAATTGTGGAAACCCATTATTGGTCTGTAATAGTTTCAAGCGAAACGAATCAGGTAAATATGACAAATTATGGTGTTTATTGGGCAATGAGCACGTGATTGATATGTGTAGGCGGCACCCGCGCATGGGCGGCGCATACGATGCGCGCACGCAACGCGAACAAAAACGTTCCTATTCGCTGCCTTCGCGGCAAGTAGATGCCGACTTGCACGGGAACGGACTCGTATGCATTCATTAAATACTTATATGGGCATCGAAATACGATACGATATAACATAAAAATAAGTGATGGGTACAAAGAATAACGTTAATTGTGAAATTGTGTGATAGTATCAAAGAGCATTGTGAAAGGAAACGTTATGATTACGAATTAGATGGGTAGGCTTAAATGATTTTGATATGTTAACAAGACTATTTGATATTTTATCGACGAACCGTTTGGTGTAATAGTTGAGTAGTCGGCTACTACGCCAAGGGTTCCGGGTTCAAACCACAGGCAATACAAACATTTGTGTGCGTAAACATGCTTGTTTGTATTGGTATGGCTGTTACTATTTATAATATGTATGTATTGACAAAAAAAATGTATGTAAGGTTGTTTATCCATAACCATTTTTGCTTACATTACAGCTAAATGCTTTGTTTCGAACTAGATGGCGCTGTGTTAGTGGTTATTTTATGTGACCCTCACTCCAAATTATCATAAAAAAAAAATATTTTTTAAGTTATATTTTATTGTCATATGTATTATTGATCAATTACAAAGTGTTTTACATGATTTTTAGGGTTTATTTAATTTGATTTTTGTATCAATAGATTTGCCTCATATTTGGGGCATGTAAGTACTTTAAAATACGAGGTTCTTATTTTTTGTTCTTACTTTTGTTATCCTAATTAAAAAAAGTTTTTTTTAATGACTAGATGTTGCCGTATGTTTATGACATCAATTTAGTTATTTGTTTTGGAACTCGAAGCTCTTTAAATTCTTTTATGGGATTCGGTTATTTTATTCCAAACTCATTTATTCATAACTCATAACACTTGAGTAACATTGTTGTCTTAATGAAAATGCGTCCAGCTAAGAAGGGGATTACATTGTTAACCTAACATTTAATTCCAAGGACGCAACGCGTGCATTGTACGCAATACCATTTTAATTGCACTTATAGTGAAATGTAAAAGGTTAAGCTAATTAGAGTCAACCATATAATGTTTTTTCTAGCTACTTGTAAGCAAACCGCCTTTTTTACCATTCCGTTGATTCCTTAGAAATAATACGCAATAACACAGGTATGCGTTTACGCGTACAATAGTTAGTGCTTACTTATTTGTTGAATGTATTTAAATTTTCCATTTGAATTTCAATTGTTTTCAAATTAACACGCTTCCATCATGCCGCTCATTCTTTTTGAGAACTTGTAATATCATCTGTTTGATATTTGCAGACTAATTATTTATAGAAGTTCTTTTAAGTATTCATTTATTAAATTCTTAAATTTAATCAAGGCGTCATATTTCATAACACTTTTTAGAATGACCAAATATTGTATCAAAATAATTAGCACTAAGTCGAATTTACCACTGGTTTGGAGTGTTCATTCTATTGAGTACTAGACTTTTGCTCTTAAGAAAATTATATACAGTGTTGAAGCCCTTTCTTAACATTAACAGTAACTTTTACTTTAGATTGATATCATAAAATGTCTTAAAAAGTTCCCTAAAAATGATATAATTTTCCCCATCTCTTAAAACTGATAATATTATTAATCGTACAAAATGCTGACGGATCATTTTGTAATACTGTTCTAAGAATGGAGGTAGTCCCCTCCCTTGTCGAGAAGCTAATAAATGATAAACCCTAAACATTACGTACGTTGTAAAAATATAGGTATTAACAACATTGCAGACTGCAGGTTGTAATGGGGCCACTGTGCCAAATTAACTAGCTGTTAGCAATCAATATATACTCCCGCTGACCCAATACACTGAAACTGGACTCTATATATGAATAGTTCCGACTAAACAATTTATATCCAACGCCAATTTGACTTCGGACACGAAAACGCTTTCAGTTATAATTATACGTCACACACATGTGGATATTAATTTTAAAAGCCGGCCTTTTATACTTTAATGATAAATCTGTATGGTATTAGGTTCCCATAAAACATTCCTGTGGATACAATAATAGGTCGAATGAATGCCAATTATTCAAAATTCACAATGTAGTTGCCTTAAAAGGTAGGCGCCTTTTGCAACCGTGTACTTTTTTAAATTTTGATCTCATTTGATTAGTAACTGAATACACAAGACAGTTTTTTTTTTTTTGAAATTTCGCTTTTGTTCTCGAGTTACCCGATCCTTTATCCTAGTGGCGCGGCCACATATGCGGAGCTCATACTTGGTGGATGTATTTAATCAGGTAGGTACCTCCCTGTATGTTAATCTACCGCGCTTTATTAATCTTGACTAACCTGCTACAAAAGTTTTCAAACACCGTGACGCATTAAACTACCAAATGGGTCCTAGTACAGAGCGAAGTCATTTTCATTGACAAAAACCCTAGCCATCTTTACTTGTACTTGATAAAATACTGCCGAATACTAAAACTGCGGATCCGCCAATACGCATTACCCCTTAAACCGCAGCTGATAGATATATCTGTCACCGGAAAATAATTAGAAATCTCTGGTGTTGAATCCTGCCAAATGTTATAAATTTCCTACGAAATTAATCAATTTGCGGTACTTATTATTTTCGGGCTCTATATCCAACAAAAACAATAGAGTATTCTATTTTGTCTCGAATCCCAGCGGATAAAAGGTTAGTTCATTCCTACGGAAAGACCTATGTTCAGTTGACGGTATCACTATTTATTAAATATCCATACAATCGGCAGCTACCCTAATTGAACGATCCGGATGATCACAACAAAGCGGTCAGCGTTAGCGACGTCCCGGCTCCATCCGCGTGCGATAGGCGCATGCATTATTAAACACATCAAAGGAGAAAAATCGAAATGTTCAACGGCTAGTGAAGTGGTTTTCCGCCCGATTAGCGGCACACGGATGTATCAATTATATCGTGTGCAACCGCGCCTCCTATCGCTAAAGAACTATGATTATTTTTTATTTGGTCGTTTTTCTGTTGTTTCAAGAATGAATATTTTAGAATCCCATATGAACTAGGTTGAAAACGTCTTTTCTCGTGGGTCTTCAATATCCGTCTGTCTGTCATCAGACTAAAGGTATCACATGCTGTAATTGAACTTTTTATAGATTATGTATTTCTGTTGCAGATATCAACTGCTGAGGATGCTCCAGTACAAAAATCTAACCATAAATTTAGGGACTTCCGATCAAAAAACTGCGTCAAGTAGTTTTGGCAGTCCTCTCGTATGTTAACCTGTCGCCTAGGCGGCACACAGACACTGCACTAGATCCTAAACATCAAATCACGCATTTTCTTGATTTGAATTAAGGATTATCGCCTTTTAAATTTAAACTTTTAAATGACACCAAAAGCAAATAGCATACTCGTAGCAAAAGAGATTTCATAACAAGTTCATAATATTGTACACATTTATCTATCCTAATATATTATGATACAATTGACTATAAAACCGCTGTTCATCCGCCACTTTTTCCTTCAGGCTGTTACTTTTATTCTTAACATTTACTAGCTTTCTGACTGCGGCTTAGTTATTGTCAGTAGGGCTCACTTACTCATACATCACTTTGGGAAGTGAGAAAAAAAATACAAATCATTGGTTTTATTTCAGAATTGAAGGGGTCGACGGACTTTTCGCTGTTGGCTGCTGATAGCCTTCACAGCTTCACCGGACAAGTGGCGAGCGTTGATTTCTCTCAGCTCAAACAGCCAGTTTAGTATTCGTCCCTTTTTATCTCTTTTTAATTTAAACAGTCCCTTCGCTATCTACATACTAGGAAATAAACTCGCTTCATCTCTCGTAGTCAGCATGTTATTTTGAAGTTAAAGATAAAGATAAAAAATAATTTATTGCACATTAGTAAAAACACACAACACAACAATTAGGTAACAATAAAAACGAGAACAATGTAGGCAGCCTTATTGCTGAGACATCAATTTCTTGTAGGTAACCTTTGGGTGAAATAATAATGCGTTTGGTAAGCGAGCTAGTGTTGCTTGTTGTCAGTAACTTAATGACGGATGAGTTTATCCTGAACAAATTATTCCTTCTTAAAAATCGCTACATTTTGTAGCTCTTACCTTTTAGACTGGAAAACTTGGGTAGCGTACTCGCACATAAATATCTGCGTGTACGCCACTCATGTAAAATAGACACATGATTTCCATATCAAGTCATGCGTAAAGCCATGTAGATTTAATGATTTACAACTTTTTTTATTTTAAT
>PQWD01002006.1:0-17183 GCA_019425675.1 Leucinodes orbonalis | reverse complement strand
CGTGATGATGATAAATATCACAATGTTATGAAAATTCAAAAGTTATCCTAATTAATCACAAACCTGATAAATTAAACTTTCGTGAAATTTTAAACTTTCGTATGTTTTTTATCATACGTTGTTGAATAATGACGGATTTCTAAATACTTGTGTTAGTATTGGAATTAGCCCTGAAGATGATCTACCACCAAAAGAAGTGTTTAGAAATTTTGTTTTAAAATTTATACTTCACGCTGGTTTAAATTTTAAAAAGACCAATGCTAATTATTTTATTCAGTCTATTGCATGGATAGCTCATAAACATATTGTTGAATGGAGTAAAACACATTTATCTTCCTATATGTTTACAGAGTGGTCAGATGTTTGGATAAGTATAGCGAACAGTATATCAATTAAAACTGACAAATATTGTTTTTGGAGGGTCAAAAGCTTATTTAATGAAGAAGAGTTGGTTGAAATTAATAAAAAAATTTCTAGGTTGGAATATGGAGAAAAAATATTTCCGGCATACTTGAAAAAGTTCAAAGAAATGAACCCAATTTTGTTTAACCAAAATGTGTCGTTTCAGGCTTTTAACAATCCAAACATAACTGAGCTACTAAATTAAATATATGAGTTTTAAATTAGTCATTTAATTTTGTATTATAACTTTTAATTTATATTATAAATTGTAATTACTGTATTTATATTTTGGATCTTTGAAAGTTCTGTAAAGTTTGTATTAATATAAATAAACATATACATAAAATTCTATGTAAAGTTTATTTATGATTTCTTATTATTTTTTACAGTATACTTTGAGCATTCAAATTATTCTAGCATCCTAAAAAATATAAAGAAGACATTCATTACATCAAAAATAAATATAGTCTAATAAATTCTAGAAGACTCATTATTATTTTATGAAACAACAAAAACAGTAGTACAAGATCAAATGCATGTAAATTACGTTTAGTTCATTCATTTAATTTAATACTATGAGCTTAATACAAATTTTGTAGACTTTACAAAAAATATTGTAATTCTAACATAAAAAATATTTGTTCATATATGTAGCACATTCTAAACTACAAATTTTTCAAAAAAGACTTTTTTGATGTATTTAATTAACGATTTTTACGGGTGATTTTAGATTTGAAAAATTGTGAATAATGTATAATAACGTAGTAGACAATTTTATAAAATCTTAAAATTACAATCTTCTAAAAGCTAATTGTAACATTAACTAAGATATCTAATGTCACAATCAACAAAAATATAGACAAAATTTACAGAATTTATCAAAAATTACGAAAGTTTTGTATTAGTTTTCAACGCGCCCTTGATTAAAATAATATAAATATTATAACTACAAGTATTTTACATTTTTAAAAAACTAGAATCGATTTTCGACAAGCACTTATTTGTTTCTATTTCGAAAATGGGGGATTAACATCTAATGTTGATAAGGTCCACGAAAGTCATTAAATTGTTTCATGAAACTTGTATGCAGTCCAGCCACAAGGGGATTAACATCTAATTTAGAAATGCATTTTAAGGCTTTAAATAATGTGATCTTGTACTACACTAAGTGAACTAAATTGTACTTTAAAGGTGTTAAATTAGTGAAGCCCTAGCTGGTGCACTCTGGGGTGGGATCCTACGAGCTAGTTAAGAGACAAGACGAAGTAGAGCTGGAAGGCCTCGTGGACCCTATCCTACAGGATTCTGTAGTACGCTGGCCGAATCATGTAAGAGACAAGTGGTCAACGCAGTCCATTAATAAACAGGACTGGTGATGTGGCGGTGTAAGGAGGTGTACACAAAAATACAGATGATAGTAGAGCCTTTTGATGCTTGTACGATGATGTTCTCTTTAAGTCATTCAAACCGTGCCCGAAAAATATCTGCTATGAACCTGGTCTGGACAGGGTATGGATATAAACGGTAACCTAGTTTCCTGGAGCCAAAGTCCAATGGATACGGCGGAGCTTGCTGCACCGGCAAGTTTAAATTGTGGAAGTTTTAATGAGTAAGAATCTTACAGTATCAGTTGAACAAGGATCACAGTCCCAAGTTCACTGGTTCCTATGTAAGGGTTCTGGCCTTCTTACTTGCAAAGAAAAAAAATTGTTATAAATTCTTTATAAATAATCAAAAAAATCAAGACATACTGTATATAAGACGATTTTAAAGCAACTTACGAGTCGAAATATAGAAATTGTAAGACTATTACTACTTCTAAATTTTGATTACCAAAATGATGTTACACTTATTAGCTAAAATTGAAAAATAGAAGGAATCTGATTAGATTTAAAAGTATATAAAGCTAGAGCACTGAAATTTTTTTTGATATAAGAAAAAGAGTCTATGATTATAAAAATGCTAGAAAAAAAAATCCTCGTAATTATTTAACAATGGAGAAAGAAGTATAATGATTTAGGGTACATGTCATATTTTGGTGTATGCAGGTTAGAAATTATTGAGAAATCTCAAAATACTATGTGTTTAAATTAATTGAACTTAATGTTTCGTAAAAAGACATTGAGCGTCACTATTATTTTTTATCATAACAAGAAGTTAATCTTGAGCATAATTAGATCTTTGTGCAAGATATTTTATCAAAAGAAATTAAAGCTTTAAATAGCATTTCAATCACCAGATTTAAATAGAATTAAACATATAGGGATTCTATTAAGTTTGAAGTAAGGAAGAGCAATTGTATAAAAAAGAAATTTACATTTTGTTTGAAGCTTATAACACAATGAATTAGCTGATTTACTTGTTTTAAAGCATGAAAACATTGATCTGACTTAAAGAATTTCTATTATTTATATGTAAATATAAAAATGTTATGCCACTTTCATGAAACAAATAAATCAATAAAATCTTAAATATAAAATTATGTTTATTTATAAAGAATCTTTAATTTAAAAAGTGTTTTAAGGGTTTACAATTAATAATTTAACGAGTGTATATTTATTTTTTTCCAGATTCTTGTAAAATTGAAACAAGATATAAATATTAAAATTTTGATTTTTTTATTGTTTAAAGTTAATGTTTTGTTAATTAATAAACACGTCATTTTCAATATTAAAAATTAGGATTTTTTATACCTCAATGTTTGTTTTAAATTATCTATTACATTTCAATATTATTAGGTGTACAAATAATATATTAACAACGTTATCAGAAAATAATTCAGAATTGACTAAAAATGAAATAAATCTTTTAAAAGAACTTGAAAGAAAGAAAAAAAAGTCTTTCAAAGGTGAAATATTTTATAGTTATGTAGATTACTACAATCTGCCTGAAAACATTTTCAGTTTAAATATGAAAAAGATATCAAAATGTCATAAAAATTCAAAAGTTACCTTAATTAATCACAAACTTGATGAATTAAACTTTCGTGAGATTTTTAAACTTTCGTATGTTTTTTATCATACGTTGTTGAATAATGACGGATTTCTAAATACTTGTGTTAGTATTTGGAATTAGCCCTGAAGATGATCTACCACCAAAAGAAGTGTTTAGAAATTTTATAGTAAAATTTATACTTCGCGAAAATTTTCAATTTAAAAAAACTGAAGCTAATTTTTTTATTCAGTCTATTGCATGGATAGCTCATAAACATATTGTTGAATGGAGTAAAACACATTTATCTTCTTATATGTTTACTGAGTGGTCAGATATTTGGATAAGTATAGCGAACAGTATATCAATTAAAACTGACAAATATTGTTTTTGGAGGGTCGCAAGTTTGTTTAATGAAGAAGAGTTGGTTGAAATTAATAAACAAATTTCTAGGTTGGAATATGGAGAAAAAATATTTCCGGCATACTTGAAAAAGTTCAAAGAAATGAACCCAACTTTGTTTAACCAAAATGTGTCGTTTCAGGCTTTTAACAATCCAAACATAACCGGGCTACTAAATTAAATATATGAGTTTTTAAATTAGTCATTTAATTTTGTATTATAACTTTAAATTTATATTAATAATTATAATTTTAATAAAGTTGCGGCACGACTGAGTGTTCTAAAAGCACTTAAATTAATTTGCAATTTTTTTTTGACATATTCGAGTGAATTTTGATTGTAAATATATTTTAAAAAAAGACGCCAACTATTTAAAACTTTTTTTATTCTGTTATGATTACGATTTATACAATTATGAAAAAATTTATGCTTGTGAAGGTAACTTTACAATAAAGAGATAACCTCTTGAACAAACTATCAATAAAATGGAAATGCAAAGAATAATTGTTCAATTTATCAAAAATACTTTGTTAGCAAAATTTAAAGTTTTCAAATCACATATAGTACAAATTTTTTAATGCATTTGTTAGTATTGAAATAAAAATTATTTGAATTATTAAATGGATTACATGTAACAATGAGATTTTGTAAATGTATGGTTGTGTTTAAAATGTAAGTAGGGCGTGTATCAGTCGGATATATAATGATGTATATTGCAAGATACGTAGTCTATTAATTTATACAGCTTAGCTACCTTTAAAATTTTTATAATCTATGTAACTAAATGTAGTATTTAGTCCTATTGTATACAAAATGAATAGATTATAAAAAAGACTGATAAACTCTTAGTTCTATTAATAGTATTTATTACAAACAAATCACAAGATATAAAAATTAACAAAATGTTATGATTTTAAATTAAACATTAAATAACATTTAAGTTTAAATTGAACTTATGGTTTTGGTATAACTCTTTACAAATTTAGATTTAAAATGCGCAAACAATTCTAAGCAAGATATAAAAAACCATTTATTCTGTAATTTGTAAAATACTGTAGCTCTTTGTAAAATAATTAATATAACTTTAGACATTATTTACAGAGATATAAATTTTAGAGACTATATTGACTAAGATTTGGTCAGAGTTATAAAACAGTGAGATGATAGAAGAAGTCATCTTTATTATGTTAAAATAATTAAAATAGTAGACATATTAACAGAAGTAAAGTGAATTAAAAATGCACTGTTGTTTGTTGACGACATATTAACAGAAGTAGAGTGAATTAAAAATGCACAGTATGTTAGTACAATGACACTATATTTAAAATATGGATTTATATAAATACAACAAAATTTTACATTCAATAAAATAAAACTTATTTAATCAATCAAAAAATTTTGTGGCAATAACAAACAGTAAATTTAATTGCATTATCATATTATTCTAATCAGGTTAACAAGCTACTTAATAAAAAAACAAAAAAAATTATTCGACTTTTTAGGATTAAAATTGTCTTAGAGCGAAAGATTAAAATTTGTTTTTTTTCATTTAGATTAATTTTTGTTTGAACCTCAAAAATTAATCAAATAAATATTTTTTTTAATTAATTTATAAGACATTTTGTGTTTATGCGCATAAATAATATAAAGATTATAAAATGAAATTAAATATTGTTATGTAACAAATATTACAAATAATATATTAGTTCTTAAAACAATAATATTATGTTTTTACTATTTGAAATGTAATATTGTTATGTATAAACAAACATTTAAAGAATATTATTATTCTAATACCTAATTTGGAAAATCAAATTAATTGATATTTCAGATAATAAATATTTAATAAAAAAGACAGGTTTCAAATAAATTAAACTTTTGAAATATTAATATTCGAATTAATTAAATATTTAATAAAAAAGACAGGTTTCGAATAAATTAAACTTTTGATAAATAAATATTCGAATTTTTATATATAAAGAGTTATTGTAAAAAAATACATTTTTTATTGTTTGTTTGTTTTTAAAAAAAAAGTATAAATTAATTTTATATTTTTACCCTAATGAATTTTTACACTCTTTTACCTTTTTTCTTATCTAACATAGCTTTTATTTCTGCATCAAGTGGTGATGCCACTCCTCCTACACCAGTTACTTTAACATTTAAACCATCTACTAGAGAAACTTTGCAAGTTTGGGCTGCTCCATCTTTCCTTTAATAAATGTAATTACTGTTTCTATAAATTTCTCGTCTAATATAATTCTGTTTATGCATTAAAATATTTACAAATCAATTTTATAATTCTAAATTTCTTCACTTTACAAATCAATTTTATAATTCTAAATTTCTTCACTTTACAAATCAATTTTATAATTCTAAATTTCTTCACTTTACAAATCAATTTTATAATTCTAAGTTTCTTCACTTTACAAATCAATTTTATAATTCTAAATTTGTTTAATTAAAAACTTACTAATAGTTTTACAATTTAAAATAACTCGAACTAGTTTATATTACTAATGTTAATTGTCTGTTTAAATGTACAAAACAATGTATATAATTGTCTATTCAAACAGACAATTAACATTTTACGATTTAGTGATATAAAGAAGTGTAACAATCAAAAAAGTATTTTTATATAATATATATTATTGTATTTCTTACCTTGATCTTTTAGTTCTTCGTACTAATTCATTCTTTAGTTTAATTTAATTTAGTAGTTATTTTATTACGATAAATAAGTGTGTTTACCACATTTAGATAAACATTATTTTTGAATATTTATATCAATTAAGTACTATATTAGTTTACAATTTAAATTATAATTTCTTAGAATAAAGACAAGTAGCTTTTGACTTTATAAACACCTTGTTTATAAAAAAATAACACTGATTTTTATGATAAGAATATTAGTCCAATTTTTATATCTTCTAACGACACTTTGTTTTTTCTAACAGTAAAGACAGGGAGTACCTGTCTATTAAAATCATCGTGTCTTATTAAAACAAAAAAATTGAATATTAGAAATATTTAGAAGTCTCTTTTATATTACTATATTTATCAGTCTTTATCTACATTTATATAATTTCTATATTTAGAAATCTTATTTATATAATTCGTATCTTTAAACGTCTTATTTTATAATACAAATATTTAGAAATCTTAATCTATAAGTATTTTGATTGACATGCAAAAAGGTCTAATATAAAATTTATTAGAAATAGGTGCTACTAAAAAAACAGTTAAATTAATTTTAGATTTCAGAATCAGTATTTTGCAATAACATGGAAGAATTTGAAATTCGTTAACATACAATTGTTGTGAATTAAAAAAATAAAAAACAGTGGTATTTTAAGACTAACATCAAATAAATTATAAAATACATAATTTATTAAATTGAAATTATTCATGCCTTATTTTATTTCTAATATCTTTTTTTCTGTCTATTTTTACATAACAATTTTACATTCCTTAAAAGGTAAATTTCTTTTTTTTAATTAAATTTTTAGTAAATTTAAATTGATTTGTACAAAAACTGATTTTAATATTTTTGACTATACACATGCAATTTAACATATATTATTATTTTCTTTGTTTACAAAATTGCGTCATAGTTTGAAATAAATATTCTACTATATGTTTTTATATTTAGAAAATACGTTTAATTCTAAATTTTACATTTTTGTTTTGTTTATAAATTAATATTTAAATTGATTTTTTTTTATCCCCAATGAAGCCTTCTTTCGTTTTATTCTAAGCTTTTTTTCGAACTTTATACTTGTAGCATCCTCAACTACAAATGATGATCAATCAAATACTCCAACAACTAACGATACTTCTGCAGCTGATGGCACTCAAGTAGCCGACGATGCAGCAGCCGATGACACTGCAGCAGATGATACCAATAAAGATGACGCAGCAGCCGATGATACCAATAAAGATGACGCAGCAGCCGATGACACTGCAGCAGATGATGCCAATAAAGATGATGCAGCAGCCGATGACACTGCAGCAGATGATACCAATAAAGATGACGCAGCAGCCGATGACACTGCAGCTGATGATGATGCCAATAAAGACGATGCAGCAGCAGATGATACCAATAAAGATGATGCAGCAGCCGATGACACTGCAGCTGATGATACCAATAAAGACGATGCAGCCGATGACACTGCAGCAGATGATACCAATAAAGATGATGCAGCAGCCGATGACACTGCAGCTGATGATACCAATAAAGATGACGCAGCAGCCGATGACACTGCAGCTGATGATACCAATAAAGACGATGACGCTGCGGCAGATGATGATGCCAATAAAGACGATGACGCTTCAACACCTCCAACTCCAGTCACTCTAACTTTTAAGCCCATGCCACGGCAGACTTTATCATCTTGGGCAAGTCCTTCATTTTAATAAACTTTTTGTATACTTATTTGTTATTTCTAAAAATAAAATGTTACAGCTAAAAGTGCAATAATGACAAAATGTATTTATTTTGTGTTTTAAAAACTTAGATTTATTATTTATTTATTTATTCGCATTATAAAAAAGTAGAAAAGACATAAATAAATTTTTAATGGAGGTGCATAATTATATAACAACATCTACAGTTAGAATTGACTCGATCCTAGAAAAATCTAAAAACGATTTAAATACCAAAAGAAGATTTTTCTGAGTTTGCCTCACAGTGAAATTGTAAAATCGGCTGGTGTTTTATAAGTAAGATTGATTTCTTAGTGTTATCATCATCATCAAGCAGAATTTATCTTCTAAGGATAAGGTACTAAGCATTATCAAGGAGATTATTTGTTACCATGGTTGGTCAATCGAGAGATTAGGACTTCTAGAGCCAACTTCAAGTGTAGAGTTCGAGGATATGCTATTAGAGCCAGAATTAGACATCGAGGACAGAATGAGATGTCTGAATGAAAACCAGCAAAGAGCTTACGATAGAATAATGAATAGTGTAGGCAAAGGTGGTAAAGTATTCTACCTAGATGGGCCTGCAGGATCTGGCAAGACCTACCTATATAATGTTCTAATTGACTCTCTAAAGAACCAGGGAAAGTTGACCATACAAATGGCAACCACAGGTATTGCAGCAGATCTACTTAATGGTGGAAGAACAGTTCATAGTTTTATGAAACTCCCTGTTCCATTGAATGAAACAAGTAGTTCAAGGCTGCAGATAAATTCATCAGAAGCTCAAATGATAAGAATGTCATCATTGATTCTTATCGATTAAGTATCTATGATTCTAAGTATGCACTAGATGTTATAGATACAACGTTGAAAAGGATCTGTTTTAATGATGAAATCTTTCGAGGCAAGACAGTATTACTTGGTGGAGATTTTAAACAAGCACCAACAGTTGTTTTAAATGGTAACCAAGTATCAATCATAAGCTCAAGAGCATGGAGACATGTTGAGATCTTGAGATTGAGTTATAATATGAGGTCTACCAATCAGCCTGAATTTGCAAAGTGGTTGTCAGATGTAGGAAATGGGTTCCTAAATGACAATAATGGTGAGATTGTCATTCCTTCGAGGTTCATTGTAAAAGGAAACTTAATAAGCTCAATATTTGGGAAAAATATTGATAAGAGGACGAGTCTGTCTTTAGCAAAGTAATTTTGACTACTAAGAACGAGTATGCAAATGTTATCAATGCAGAAGTTTTTAGTATGTTAGATGGAGATGAGTTCATCTATAAAAGTGCAGACTCGATCATTTCTGACGATCTCAATGAGCTTTTGAGATTCCCGACAAAGTTCCTCGATAAACAACAACCATCCGGCTTGCCTCAGCATACTTTGAAGTTGAAAGTCGGTTGTCTGATAATGTTATTGAAGAATGTGGATCCAAGAAGGGGACTCTTACACGAACAAGGCTACAGACTTTCAGATTAAAAGAGAATTATATCGTAGCAAAGATTATAACTGGAAGGAGGCAGGTTATGTGGCGGCCATACCAAGAATCTACATGCAGCCTAGCGACACGTTATTGCCCTTCGTACATAAAACAAGGCAATTCCCTGTACTAGTGTCATATGCTATGACCATTCATAAGTCGCAGGAACAGTTGTTTGACAATGTTGGTGTTTATCTTCCTGAACCTGTATTTGCACATGGACAATTATATGTTGCGATAGTCAAAATGCTAAAATGTATTAAATAACTATATCTAAAAAGTTAACAATGATGTCCATCAGGCTCTTATAGGGAAAAATATTATACAAAGTAGTGAATTATATTAGAATAACCAAACAACCTTAGGCTGCGCGATGTTATTGATGTAGTATTTGTTTATAATGTACTATAAAATATCTAATGATTACAAGTGTGACTTGATGATACGAAGGGGCGTTTGCTACAAAAGTTGCCATTTTTGCAATAAATAATGAAATTAAAAAATATATAAAGATTTTAAAAAAACTGTCTGTGATTATACTAAGTCCCGTTCTAATAACAAGGTTATCTAATAACATACATGATTTGTAATAGTTTAATTTAATTTTTAACACGCGCAGTAAAAAAACATGAAAAATTGAAATATTTAAATTAAACATATTGAAATTTCAGACTTTTAAAATGAAAAAATTATTATTACAAGGGCATGTGTGTTTATAAGACCAAGTAGCTTTGCTTATTTATAAATAATCAAAATAGTAAAACACAAACTTAATTAAATTTATAAAGTTTTAAAAGATAAATTTTACTCCTTGTAAAATGTTGAGAACTTTTATTAGTCAATACAAATTTCATTTTCTGAAATAAAGTATTTTATTTTTTTACCTATATAAAAAATTGTAGATGTTAATATCTTTTCTAAGTTGGTATTGAATTACTTTAAAATACTAGATTCAATTAATTATGAAGTATAAAACATTTTCTATTAAAAACTCTATGAATATCTTAATTACTCTATAAAGATTAAATTACTTATGACGTATATAACATTTTTTATTAATAAACTCTTAAAGATTAAATATAAATTTATTTACATTGATACTTTAATACAAATTTACGATACTATTAATTCATTTAATACCATTTTATATTTTTTACTTTCCTGATACAGGGCTTTTATCTTGCACCTCAACAAAAATATTACAAGTTCAAATTGTGATAAAATTTCAAGATTATCATTATGCGAAAAATTTTTTACACCTTCAATAAGATGCAAAATCCATTGAATCGGCAATTTTTCCAATATTTTCAATATATTTAAATTAGTGAAATCTATTTCTAACGAAAAGATGTTTTTTGATTTAGTTTTTTCACTTTTTTTAATTTGTAAAAGATTGTAAAATATTTTATCTAAAAAATTTAGCCATTCATAAGCTTTTTCTAATACGTAGACATTTACATTTAACATTTTGAGTTGACATTTTAAGTTAGGTAAATAATTTAAATAAATTAAAGTAGTAATAGATGACATTTTTTTGATATTTGCATTACAACTATTAAATTGCCTTAAAAACTTTTTTCTTGTAGAAATATTTTGGTTGTAAACGTAATATTCTTAGTAGGATTACTGTCTAGATATGTTTTGTAAATTTTTTTATATGAATTAATATTGAAATGTTAAATATGTTAAAATCTGTTGATTTTTGAAAATTTTCATTTAAATTCTTCGCGGGTCTCCTAATCATCAGATTTTTATTTAGAAATCTTGAATTATGTTCATTTGAAGTTTCCATATACTTCGGGGATTTTTCTTGTAACTTTAATTGTACTTTTTGGCTATTAGTTATATTTTGTATTTTATCTGTAGGTAAAAAAGACACATCAAAGTTGTCTATTGACATCTGATGTTCATAAGATGCTGAAATTAGATGTATGAAATAAACGAAAAGCATGTTATGGGTTAATTTAAAGTGTAAAATATAAAATTAATTTTTGATAAAAATTTAATATAAATATTTAAAATATATTAATTTATTTCTATGTTTAAAAGAAAAAAAAACAGTATTTTATACAGAAAATATCAAATATTCAATTTTTAGACATTTGTAATGCCTATATACTGAAATAGGAAATTTTGCTAAGGAATTATAATTCAAAAAATGAAAAAATGATTTTTAATGATCATTTTTTTAATTAGTTTTGCAATTTAACTTTTTAAATAAAACTCTTGTCATTTGTAAATTGAAAAAAGATATTAAATATTTATCGAGCATAGGAATTATAAGTTTTAATATTAGAATTACACACTATTTTAGTAAAAAATTGAATATTTACATTTGAGAAAATAAAATAGCAGATTAGTGTATTTGTCTTTGTATAAAAAAAAAGATAAATTTGGAAAGAATTTAATTATAAATAAGTTTTAAAAAGACCATCTCGAGTAGAATTAATTGTTTCAAGAATTTGTTTATAATTAATTCAAGCATTGTAAAGTATTTATAGAATTTAAGTATTTTTAAAAAGACCATCTCGAGTAGAATTAATCGTTTTAAGAATTTGAAAAGTATTAATTAATTAGTCTATTAATTTTTAAAAAAGACCATCTCGAGTAGAATTAATCGTTTTAAGAATTTGAAAAGTTATAATTTATTAGTCTATTAGTTTTTAATATAAATTATCTCGAGTAGAATTAATCGTTTTATATTGCGAACATTGTATTTTAAATGTAAAGTCTCGAAAAATGTGAAAATTTTATTATTAAAATTGTCGCGAAAGAAAAAATACAATTATATTTGTAAAATAAACGCAGTTTAATTGACGGATTATAAAAAGTTTATACTATACTAAATAATATGAAACAGATTAATTTTGACATCACTTTTAATTTTCTAACTAGATTTCGAATATTTGACGATGAAATAACAACTTTAGTAAAATTCTAGTACATTTATCTGCACTTTAAATTGTTTAATTTATTTTGCTTTGGCTTACATCTCTTTTTGATAAAATTTAATATCAAACTTCTTACGACGTCACTACATATCTATTCATTTTTTGTTGTCTTTTAATTTATACATCAGACCAAGTTTGTATAATTTCGTAACAAATTAAATCTAATGGTCGATTGTCACCCTGTTAAAATTAAATAAAAAATTTACTATAAAAAGCTCATTATGAAGGTTGAAAAGGCAGATATTGCAATTTATAGTTGCTTTAAAACTGAAAACTGTTAGATTCTTTAAGACATGTTCTAATAAATTATGTAAATCTTTTAAATATTAAGTTACAAATGGTTTTGTCTCTGCGTTAAACTTAACAAGGTTATTAAATTTTTCATCTACACCTGTTACATTTTATATTCATTTTACATACTAATCTGATTTGAGTTAATATGATGCAGATTTATTTGTAAAACAAATACATAATAAAGAATACTAAATATCAAAGATAATCACTTTGAGCGATCTTAGTCTTTTCTTAAATGTAGAGACAGATCAAGCCATGTTTATTTATTAATTTGATATGACGTCAATTTATGCAATATTTACAAATTCAAAAGTAAATCAAATAACTTCCGCCTTCAATTTTAAATAGTTCAAGGGATCTCTTAATAAAAGTAATTAGTAAATTAAAAAGTGTCATTGAAAGGTTCAAATATAGTTACCATGAAAACTTATTAGATTTAATGTTAGAAAGTCATTACAATTATAACATTTCTACTTTACTATTTAAAATTTTTTATTTTTTACTGGGAGATGGAGTAAGTCAAAAGTTCACCCAATTTTGGTAACCTATTTAAATCTTTAAAACTGGTATCTTATTGATTAAAAAGTGTTCATATATTAAGCTTATATTAAATACTATAATATGAATACATTTCCAAATTTGTTTCTAACTATTGGCTAATTTATTACACTAATACATCTTAATTATCTTTTTAAGTATTAATCAATTTCATAGTAACTGACTTTTCATCAACGGAAACAAAATTAAACGAAAATCAAACTTAAATTATATCTCTATCTTATAAATATTATTATGAAGTAGATATAAAATATTATTACGTAGATATATAATACTATCATGAAGCTGATATTTAATATTATTAAGTAAATATCAATATTATTAAGTAGATATTAAATACTATTTTGAAATAAATATCAATATTTTTTTGTTTACCTGCTTTGTAATTTTTTTACCCTAAAGATGGAGTCTTCTATTGCAGTAAAAGGCAGTAATTTTGTTATAATTGGAACTGACGCAAGTGTTAAGAATTCATATTTAGTACTGAAAAGAGAAGACAATAAAT
Source organism: Leucinodes orbonalis (assembly GCA_019425675.1). Lineage (NCBI taxonomy): Eukaryota > Metazoa > Arthropoda > Insecta > Lepidoptera > Crambidae > Leucinodes > Leucinodes orbonalis. The sequence goes on along the minus strand of PQWD01002006.1, from coordinate 3,227 downwards.
TCTATAATGTAAATAATAAAGTCGTATTTACCTACATGGGAGATCAAGGAGATGCTTTTAGAACATCTTCTTATAAATGAGAAGTTAATTTATGAAGAAATACAAAACAATGTAAAGATAACCCCAAAGGTAACTTCCAATGTCATCCAAAAGACATTGTATGACAATTTAAGATCTCATCCAAAAAATTGTTACTTTCTTATAGGGGGGTTATCTAATGATGGCCCTGAATTGTACAGTGTAGATGTTTACGGGTCTATGCATGAAAATAATTTTATGGCAGTAGGAATAGCAACTTATTTCTGCTATGGGTTTTAGATAAAGAATATCATAGAGATATTACAAAAGAAGAAGGTTGTAAAATAATACAAAAATGTTTGATGTTTTAAAACAAAGATGCTCAGTAGATATTTCTAATATAGAAATAAAAATAATAAATGAAGAGGGAATAGATACAATTAATAAATTGTTATAGTGCTTTTTAATTGTATTTTTTATATAGTATTGAAAAGAACTTTCTTTATAATTTATATTAAAAATATATTAATTGTATTGTTTACGAATTAATAATAAAACTATACATTCACTAAGTTTATAAACTATGACTACATTCACTAAATTTATAAACAATGTATACATTCACTCACTAAATTTATAAACAATGTATACATTCACTAAGTTATAAACTATGTATACATTCACTAAGTTATAAACTATGTATACATTCACTAAGTTATAAACTATGTATACTTTCACTCGTTTATAAACAATGTATACTTTCACTAAGTTTATAAACTATGTATATTTCTTAACTTGTTAATTCAAAATAATTTTTGATTAAATGAGTTTGTTTATTAAAAACCAACAAACTGAAAATTTAAAAGTATAAATAAAAAAAAATATAAAAAATATGCATAAACTATTATTGCTCTCTTTAATTTCATGCAGTAGATTTGATAATTGTCATTCATCAAATGGGACATGTAGAGAGTATTTAGATTACAATAATGAGTGGGATTGGTCATCAAAATGGGATTTTACAGTATTCGTAAATCAAACCTTATGTACATTTAGAAATGAATTAAGATATACGGATAAAGAGTTACTAAAATGTATTCTATTTTATATATGGGAATGTATTGGGAATAAAAATAGAAATAAGTTAGCTTTATTTGTAGCTTCTAGTCTTCACAATACTTCATTTTATAAGATATTTGAAAAGAAGTGCAGTAATGATAAATATAAATCAAGGGGATTAATTATGATACAGGGATTTGAAAACTATGTCTATTTAAGTAACATTTCTACTAATAATTACGTAAAGTGTCCTGATCTACTAGCAGTTCCTAGATATGATACTATTTGTGATACAATAAGATTCTGGAAAGACAAGTTAAGACATGTTTATACATTTGAGAATATGATGGAATCCCTTAGAATTCAAAGTTGGTTAGAAAATAGACACAATGATGATATAGAAAATTGGAGACATATGTACAAAAATCTTAAGCATGCGTATTGTAAGTATTAAATTATTATAATGTAGTATTTTATCTTTGTTATTATTTTTAATAATTTACATTTATTGTGATTTATTGAAAATTCATTTAAAGTATGCAAATATTTAGCATAAAAAGAACTTTTTTATGCTAAATTTTATACATTTTACATATTGATATTAAAAATAATAACAATAAATGTAAAATGTTATTCTATAGAATTCTAGTATAAGAAACTTCTATGTATCTATAGAAATATATGTTTTTTGTTCTGATCACATTTATACTTATAATGTAATAATGACTTTTAGTAATTATTATTTTTAGTCCAGTAGTTAAAAATTATTAAAGAATGTATTGATGACTTTTAGTCGTAATTAAATTTCAATGCTCAAAGGTCTCAAATTGGCTAAATCTAAACTTTATCATAAACACATTTAATTTACAAGTAGGCATTTTTAAGAATTGGACTTGTTTTGTAAAAAGCCGGCATATTTTATTGTAACTAGCTCTACATTTTTGTAGATTATTTTAATTTATCTACAAAAGTATTCTAAACACTTTTAAAGAAAGAGCTTTATTATTTAAGTTTCTAATAAGTTTAACAAAGTCATTAGATTTATATTATTTTATCTTTAAACAAGGTTTAATTAATTTTATGTTTAGTATTGTAATGTAAGTTTAGACTATTACCTTAATATAAATATCTACTAGAATACTAAAATAAATATTGTAGTAATTATATTAAAATACATTTAGTAATAAATAGCATAGACTGATCTTGTTATATGTTACTTATAATAAATACAATAATATTCATTCACTTATAATAAATATAATGATCTTAATTCTCTTATACTATAATCTATATTAATTCTCTTATAATAAATATAATAATATTAATTTTGTTATATGGAATATACATACGATGTTCTTTTATATTAAATAATGTTTAAACAAGTAGATTAACAATTTAATTAGAAAATTATGAACTTTTTTGAAAAGCTGTACATCGATATCTTCTTTTAAATTCATTACACGTATGTAATTATCAATTTCATAATTTCCATCTAATATTCTATCATAATAATTTACACAATCATTTATAACCATAATATTAGGATGTGATAGTTTTAAAGGATACTTTACATAATCATAACATTGAGATAGATCAGTTAATAATTGATAATTTTCTTGGGTAGATATTTTCAGTAACCCCCTTCCTTTATATATTGATTCATCATATTTAATATCAAATTTTGTCAGGTTAGCTGTGTTGTGTAAAGAAGCAGCAATAAACAAAATAGCTCTATCATCCATTTTTCCACCTAAAACGAAATAAATGTTATAAAGAATCTCTTTTTGTTTTATAGAAGGTTTGTCGATTAGCAATTTAAGTTTTAAAATAAAATCGTCAGGTGAACATAAACAGATTAGAATTTGAGAGATAAAATAAGGTAAATTCAAAAGGGTAGCAAACTAATATATAATATAATATAATATAATAAATAATATAATATAATATAATAATAAATATAATATAATATAATATAATATAATAATAATATAATTAAATATAATATAATATAATAAAATAATATAATATAATTAAAAATATAATATAATATAATATAATATAAATAATATAATATAATAATATAATATAATATAATATAATATAATATATATAAATAATTAATATAATATAATATAATATAAATAATATAT